>JADDMT010000160.1:0-55951 GCA_021401465.1 Teratosphaeria epicoccoides
CGATGCTTCAAAATTCGCAATAGCCGCAATTATATCGCAGCTCTAGTCGCACGAAGGTAGTACGCGATAGTACCCGATTGCCTTCTAGTCGCGGAAGATGCAGGGCGCTAAGCTTAACTACGAGACTTACGACTAAGAGCTTTTAGCTATTGTTGACGGCTTTAAGGAGTACCGACACTACCTCGAAGGCGCAGCGCACCCTATTAAGGTACTTACTAACTATAACAACCTTCGCGGCTTCATGGGCGTGAAGTAGCTAAGTAGTCAGCAAGCAAGGTAGGCGACTTTCCTCGCTAGCTTTAACTTCGTTATCTAGCATCGTTCTAGAAAGACGAATCCGGCTGACAGTCCTTCGCGACAACTAGACTACGACACTAGGGAAGAGGGTAACTAACAGCTTCTCCCTACGCTACAAACGAAGCTTGCAGTTTAGGGCGGCGATCTGTCGTTAGCTCCTCTTGTAGGTCGACTGCGGGTCTAATAGGGCCTCACAGCCTCCGCTAGTAACGAACCCTCCTATCTGGCAGTTGTGGCGACTATGTCTAGCTCGATCCATGCGGTAGTTAACCGGCTCACATATAGTGAGCATGCGATGTCTGAAGAACCCTTTAAAGAAGTCTCGAGACTTATTCAGCAGTTGCAAGAGCGAGAACCGGAGTTGATTAATAAAGGTGTAGCCCTCTAGGGCACTACAGGCGGTCCGAAGTACTAGACCAAGTTAGGCGACTTGTAGTACTTTGACAATAGGCTCTACGTACCTGCTAACCGCGCACTCTATTCGCAGCTCCTCCGTATTCATCATGACGATAAACTCGCGGGCCATTTTGGCGTAGAGAAGACGAACGCACTTCTCGGACGCAAATACTAGTAGCCTACGCTAGAACAGGATGTCTCTGACTATGTCAAATCCTGCCAGACATGCCAGATTAGCAAATCTCGGCGCTATCGCCCCTATAGCAATGCTTAGGCGCTCCTACTGCCAGAGAGACCATGGCAAGACTTGACCATGGATTTCATTACCGATTTGCCGCTAGCAAAGTAGAAAGGCGATGTAGTTAATGCTGTCCTTGTAGTAGTCGACTGATACTCGAAGATGAATATCTTCATCCTATGTACGAAAAAGTGCACAAGCGGCGAGCTTGCGCGGCTACTTCGCGACGAAGTCATATAGTGCTTTAGTGTCCCCCGAAGTATCCTATTAGATCGAGGTTCTGTCTTTACTAGTAAATACTAGCAAGAATTTGTGTTTGAAGCGCGTGTCAAGCACCGCCTAAGTACAGCATTCTATCTACAGACTAATAGTCAGACTAAACGTATAAACTAGACTCTTGAGTAGTACCTTTAGTGCTACTACGCTAAGAACCAGGATGCCTAGGCTGACGCAATTCCTATGGCGGAATTTGCAGTCAATAACAGCGTGCATGCTACTATGCGCATGTCGCCATTTTAGATTCTCTATGGCTTTGATCCGGAAATACACCTAGAACCGCCTCGGGACGAGTCTTCTGAGGAGAGGGTGCCAGCCGCCGCGGAATCAGCGCGGCGTATGCGCGAGGTACATTCGATGCTAATAGAACACTAGAAAAAGGCCTCAGAATCCCAGATTAAACATAATAACACCTGTGCTAAACCGATGTAGTACGTAGTTAGTACGAAGGTATTACTGTCGACGAAGAATCTCAAGCTGAAACTTCCGAGCAAGAAGATGACGCCAAGGTTCGTCGGACCCTTCTAGATACGCGACGCGATAGGCTCGCAGGCATACCGGCTATCGTTGCCATCGTCGTATCGTGTGCACGACGTCTTCTACGTATCTCTACTCGAACTATAGGTACAGCGCAAGGGCGAAGAGCCCGCGGACCCGATGCTAGTAGCAGAAGAGAACGAAGAGTAGGAAGTCGAGGGTATTAAGGACAGTATGCGGCGTAAGGGCGCAACGTACTATCTAGTAAAGTAGAAAGGATACCTACCTAAGTACACATAATAGGTTCCGGCCGAAGACTGCAAGAACGCTCCGGAAGCTATTCATGAATTCGAAGAGCGGAGGAGGCGTGAGTAGGGCTTAAGAAGGTCGATTCGTAGGAAGATGAGGGTTCCGGAGCAGAATTCTTAACACATGTATGTAGCGCATGACGCGCGAAGCGACAACGAGAAGCAAACGCCCTACTTATACATCATTAATGCCTAAAGGCACACCTAGAATAAACCTAAGAAGAACAAGAGACATGCTCGGATTAGCTTCGTAGCTAATGCTTAGTGACTACTAGTCGGGGGCTTCCTGACTAAACCCGAAGTAGGAGAGTCTTTCTTGTTATAGTCCGCTAGGGACTGCCTACCTGCACAGGGTCTACTAAACACCCCGAAGCGACTATGAGTAACGGGGGTAGCAACGCCACGAAGAGAGGCTAGCATCTTCTTCTTTAGTAGGTTGCGAGGGAGCTCGTCTTCGGAGCCTATAGTAGCCAGAGAACTAGCGACACCCTCACCGCGCCTAGTCGCGACGACTACCTCATCCTTAGCATTAGAAGGCGAAGAGACTCGAGCGCGCTTGCGGCTGTCGCGCTTAGCCCTCGAGATCATCTTGCGCTTCTTGACATAAGTGTCGACCACATCATCGGACTCGGTGTCTCCCTTAGGCGCAACCGGTACGGTGACACTACAGCGCGAAGGGATCACGTTAGGACCGAAGGTATCCTGAACGTCGTCATCCTCCTCATCCTCAAAGATCTGGCCTAGAGGCTTGTGCCTTAGCGTCTTGACGGACGTAGTGCGGGTCGCAAGCAGGGAAGGCTCGGCTTCCTCGTCGCTGACCTCAATTTCGGCCCTGGCCCTCTTCTTCTTCTTAGACAGTAGCGTCGAGGCGGCGTAGGCGGCGGCGCTACAATGTGTTAGCTGTACGCACGCGACAGGATTCGAGTGAGTAACTTACGGCTTAGTCCTCAGGACCGGCTTAGAGGCAGGCTGCCTCTCGGTACGGCGCTAGGGCGTGGCCTTAGCGGCGGGAGCGGCGAATTGCTTAATGACCTTCTTGCGGATCATCCGCGTTTCGAAGTCATTGTCAATAGAGGCAAGGGCCCTGAGTTGCTGACGCTAACAGCTAGTCGGATACTTCTCGACGCTAACGTTAGCCTAGCGGAAAAGTCAGCATTTCATACTCGGAGGGTACCCGCACTATATGCGTACTATGGCGAAGGTCTCGACCCTAACGGTTAGCACCTTCAAGATCTTCTAGACTAAGTCTGCGATTAGACCTAGACAAACGTTTTCGCCTGTTAGCAGAGAGTCAAAGCGAACACCGCTGTAAGAACAGTTAGCAGTCGCGGTAAAGCACGAGAGGGCGCTAAGCAGGTAGGCGAGTGCCTCGCGGAACTTAGCCTGTAGCCTGTTTATAGTCGGAGTGCCTTCGGCAATCCCCTTGTCGCGCGCACTCTAGAAGTCATCGATGTTATGGCAGAGCTAGTTGTACTCGCCATATACCTCTTCAGGGAGGTCTTGGCATTTTTGATGCTTGCCATTACAGTTGACACAATTGCAGTAGACACTGCCCTCATTAAACCCGCTAACGCAGATCTCGGCTACGCTTCGGTTAGTACAAGTCACGCATACCTCGCGGGTAGGGGACGCCTTACTAACACGCGGAGGAGAGATGTGTGCAGCTTGGCTACTAAGGTTGTCGAGGCATCGTCGACATGAGCGACGATCGCGGGCAGAGCAAGTAGCGTCGAACTTAGTCTGCAGCACATGAGCCATTATAGCTGAGACGGGTTAATTGATCTTGATTGATTGATTGAAGAAGAAGGAGCTCTAGTACAGACCCGCAGACACGGCGAGGCGCAAGCTAAGCGAAGTAGGAGCGGAGGTTAATGTTAGTGTCTTAGAACAGGAAAGTTTAGGAAGCGACGAGGTTTTTATACCCTCTAACAGCCCCCCTGTTACCTACCGCAACCGTTAAGCTAGTAACTCGAACTACATGCGCAGAGTACCTGCCTCTAGTTAACTTACAAGGGGACCGAATGATGCAATAACGGATAACGCGGCCGTCACGCATGTGCGCCGACCGCACTTGTGCTAGCCTACTAGCATGGAAATGTGACGAGGCCCGCGCCAGGAGCGCGCTCCTGCCGTTTCGAGCGGCGCGCGTAGAGCGTCCGCGTACTTTCCTACTACCCCGAGGTTCTGCGACACGTTCTTCACGGTCACGACTAAATAGGGACGGCCAAGCTACTTGGCGAGGCTGGCGCGCATGCTCGCCCTATAATTTCAAGGATTGACCGGAGTACGTACTCGTGGTTTCCTGATATCTCGATCCGCATGTAAAGCGAAGGTGTTATGAAGCCGCCTAACATGTGACAGATTAAAACCCGCCCGAGTTAGCAGCCTCCGCCCTGCACTCGCTACGAAGGTGTTAAGGTGTACGCATGACATATGTTGCGCAGGCTATCTACCTATTTACCCTTGCGCGGTGTAAGCGTGCTATATCCCGTACCCTATATGTTCCGCGTGCGTCACTTAGTAAGGCTAGGGACATCCTCATAGGAGGAGGGGCAGTGATACGGTTGATACTAGGGGACCATTTGAACCGCATGGGTTCTAATGGCCGCCCTTAGCATGCAGTGACCCTGCTACATATGGCAAGGGGGTCCTTCGTACATACGTTGGCTCGTATGTCGTCCGAGTAGGATCAGTTGTCGACGTAGGACGCCCCCATGTCGCTGACCCTACGGTACCCCTACGGGGTTAGGCTCGGACATGCTTTCCCTAATTAAGGAGCGTCAGGGGTTATAAGCACCCTTAGCGCCACCTCTGCGATAAGCAGAAAGCAGCGCTGTCTTGTACCTACTAAAAGGTCGGATTACTCTGTCACACTGCGAGATATTTTCATATTATATAGCACATACATCTATATCAGTTATACTCTAACTTAGTACCTAGCGCTAGACAAGGCCTAAGGGGCTAGAGACTCTCTCTAAACTACTCTATGAAGAAGTCCTCTACGTCATAATTAGTAACTAGATTAGTCAGATTATTGACATAAAGGAGCAGGTTACTAATATAGTATGTAACTAGTAGTTAATACATAGGTATATAGTAGTATATAGAGCCTCTATCTCTAAGTACAGAGTAAGGTCTGAAACTAATTACTACCTTTATTCTATTATGAAGCGCGGCGCATAATATACGCCTGTGTATGTCACGTGCGGCTTAGCTTACTAGTCTAGCTGCCTAAGCCTATAGGCTAGTTGTCTAGTATCATTTGCCCCCTTCTCCTATAAGGGTCGTCTTGACACTTAGATAGCTCCCTTCTTGCACTAAGCAAGATCGGATCCCTTGTAGTCTACACTATAAGTAGCTAGCCCCTTCTAGAACTTCCTTTGGCACTAGGGGCAGCCCTGTAAATTATGCTAGAATTATGACTTATGTATTATGACTCTTTATGACTACATAAAGCATGCTACAAATGCGCTCGTTAGTTCTAATTAGCTCTAGCGTTAGTTGCTTGTAGTAACAGGGGGTTTATAGCTATAAGGAGCTTCTATAGCATAAATAGCACATAGGTATAAAGTCTGCCTTTTACATGTAGTAATCCTGACTTTCTTCATTATATTAACTTCTAAACATGCCCCCTAAAGGTTCTAAAATTGCTGCTAGCGCCAAGCTAGCTACTCCTAATACGGTTAATACTAGGGGGCTATTAGAGCTGCATAGGTTCTAATGCCTGCCCTTAGCATGTAGTGACCCTACTACATGTAAAAGGGGGTCCTTTGTATATATGTTAGCTTATATGTCGTCTAAGTAGGATTAATGCTTAACGTAGGATGCTACTACGCTGCTAACCCTATAGTACCCCTACAGGGGCTTCATGACCCCATAGTACCTCTACGGGGTTAGGCTTAGACATGCTTTCCCTAATTAAGAGGCGTTAGGGGTTATAAGTACCTCTAGCGCTACCTCTGCAATAAGCAGAAAGTAGTGCTATCTTGTACCTACTAAAAGGTCAGATTACTCTGTCATACTATGAGATATTTTCATATTATATAGTATATACATCTATATTAGTTCTGCTTTCTCCCCCCTGCTTTGTAGTCTAGTAGAGAATACTATAATATGTCTAGAGTACTACGAACTTATAACTAACACGTAGTAAGTACTATCCTAAGTACCTATAATAGCAAAGCTAGCCTAAGTAACTAGCCTGTAGGAGTACCCCCTACAAGTAACACTACATTAAACGACAGTTCTGCTAGAGGCTAATTACGTAGCGGACAAGGCAATTTATCCCTTATATAGGGACCGCAGCTAACCCTAACTATTAACCTAGCCCTTATAGCCATGATTATTAACTAGGTCGCAAACTAGCTTGCAAACTAGAGCTAAAGCCGCAACCCTTCTAGTAGCGACAATAGTAAGGACGACAAAGACGTCGCTATAAGTAGTACTAATAAACTAGCAGATGAAGAAACCTAGCAAGATTTTATGCTAGGGACCTACAAAGATAACATACTAGCAGGCGTAGATCCTCTGCATGTGCCTGCAAATGTAGTGCCTGAATTTAGGCTATAACAGGCTAACTAGGAGGCAGTCGTAACGCACGTAACCTGAAGCCGTTTAAGGGAGACACCTTAAAGGAGGCTCGAATTTTCTTATAGGCGTGTAAGGCAGTTTTCGTGCTTAACCTATGCGGATATGCTATAGAGGGCAAACAGGTCGCCTTTAGTATAATGTAGCTTAAAGAGGATAAGGAACCTCGTAACAATTAGCATGAGCGGTATAACCTTATACAAGTCTACGACAGAACGTATATGTAGGCAGACTTTTGCTAGTTCTATGTCGACTAGGTCGAGGATCTAGGGAACCGCGCCCTTACTATGTCTATCGAGTATAAGAAGGCTAAGCAGAGGAAGGGGCAAACTACCTCTAGCTTTGCTACCTATCTCGCTATACTCGAGAGACAGATACTACCCTATACTAAGACGTAACGCGTGTAGCACTTACTTATTAAGCTTGATAACAATCTTCAGAACATAATCATGACTTTCTATGAACTTCTGACAACTCGGCAAGACCTTGTGTCCCTTACGACATGTATAGAGATTACCTTGAAGCAAAATAGACAATTAAGTAGCAAGGATAATAAGCGTCTAAGCCCTGAAGACCTACTAAAGGGCCGCTATTACAAGCGCCCTAAGAGTCAAGTCTAACGCGGCAGTCTATTCTAGAGGGTCAAACCTTCTAAGCCTAAGGATAGTAGCAAGAAGCCTCTAAGTAGCTACTACATCTGTAGAGCGAAGGACTACTAGGTAGCTTGCTATCCTAAACGAAGTAGTAGGAAGAAGGTAAACAAGGTGTCTAAAACCTCCATAGAGGGGAAGCAAAAGAAGGACAAGGCTGTCATAAGGGTAGGTGCTAATAGCAGGAAGGGGATTAGGTGTTAGACTCGCAGAGTAGTAAAGAATATCGATAATAGCAATTAACCTTGTAACTAACTATCCCCCTAGAGGAGAGGATTAAAATTAAGCACGAAGCTCCTAACTACCTGTCCTAAAGCCATCCCTATATACTAGAGAGACAGGGCAGTTCTGTTAGATCTGTTAACAGACCTGTTAGACCTATGTCTATAGATCTGTAGACTAACCCTACAGATCTAGGTATCTGTCCTTACGTAACAGATCCTTTCTCCTGTGTAAGCCTGTAGATCTGTAGACTAACCCTATAGATCTAGGTGTCTGTCCTTACGTGACAGATCCCTTCTTCTATGCATGTGTTATGACTTAGGCTATAGTGCTTGTGACTTATAACATTCATGATAAAGGCTAAGGTAACTAAATAGCTACCGCGGGTGTCTAAGCTATCTGTTACTAATAGTGTAGACTTGTGGCCTGCCTAGCGCCTATCTAGTACGATCCGAGTTAATAGCTCGCTTAAGCTAGTAGACTACATGTTAGATGACCTTGCGGAAGTTAACGTGATACCCTAGCGGCTAATCGTATAGCTTGGTTTAAAGCTAATTCTAGGAGCCCTAGTGCCTACTATGAAGTCCTTTTAGGGCGAAGGCGTAGTAGCTTAAGGCGCGTATAATGTACGCCTCTAACTTGCGGACTCTTTAGGAGAAGAGCGTAAGACTAACAAAGTCTTCTATGCTAAAGACGTTCCTAATAAGGAGCTCCTACTAGGTCGCCCTTAGCGCTACAAGCAGGGAGTCGTTAGTAATAGAGCTACTAATAATTAGTTCTATAGGTCTATAGGCGAAGTCCCTATAGTAAGGATACGTGACGCACATAGCTTCTACAAGGACATGAAGAAAGTCTAATGTGTATATGCGGTCCGCATATAGAACGTCAAGGAAGACGTTACCCTTCTGCCTGAGTTAGAGGAATACGCCGATATTTTCGACGTAGAGGCTGCGGCCTATGCCTAGGCCCTAGACGCGGAGCATGCGATTAACCTCAAGGAGGGTTACAATCCTCCGTATTAACCTCTATATCCTATGTCGGAATCCTAGCTTAAAACACTTCGAGACTATCTCTACAAAGCGTAAAAGAACGCGTAGATCCGACGAAGTAATAGCGAGGCTAGAGCGTTAGTAATGTTCGTCCTAAAGAAGGATAACATGCTCCGCCTATACGTTAATTATAGGGGCCTTAACGTAGTAACCTAGAAGAACCGCTACCCCCTACTACTTATTAGCGAGACGCTTGACCGCCTTAGTACGCTGCTATCTTCTTGTCTATTAACTTGAAGGATGCCTACTACTAGATACCTATCCGAAAGGGCGACGAGTAGAAGACTACATTCTAAACGTAGTATAGATACTTCGAGTATATAGTAATGCTATTTAGATTAACTAACGTACTAGTAACTTTCTAGGTATATATTAATAGGGCCCTAGCCAGCCTCGTTGACACCTGCTACGTAGTATATTTAGACGATATACTAGTCTACTCTAACTTGAAGGAGGAGCTCTAAAGATAGTACTCGAATAACTCCGTAAGTTCACTCTGTATACAAACCTAAAGAAGTGCTCATTCCTTACAGACAGGATTAAGTTCCTTGGATATATCGTCTTAACAGAAGGAGTTATCATAGATAACTGAAGGGTGTCTGTAATCACAGAGTAGCTGTAGCTAACTACTCTCTAAGAAGTACAGGTGTTTCTAGGATTTACTAACTTCTACCGCAGATTCATATAGTCCTATTCGAAGATCGTGGCTCCTCTTACGGCCCTTGCAAAGGGCGCGATTTAAGGTAAAAAGCTAGGGATAGTACTTTAGGAGGAGGCTTAGAGCAAGGCTTTCTCTAGACTTAAAGTAGCTTTTTAAACTACGCCTATACTTTAGCACTTTAACCCTACTACGAAGATCCGAATAGAGACTAATGCTTTAAAGTTCGTAATAGCCGCAATTATATCGTAGCTCTAGGCGCACGAAGGTAGTACGTAATAGTACCTAATTGCCTTCTAGTCATAGAAGATGCAGGGCGCTAAGCTTAATTACAAGACCTACGACTAAGAGCTTTTAGCTATAATCTACAGCTTTAAGGAGTACCGACACTACCTTAAAGGCGTAGCGTACCCTATTAAGGTACTTACTAACTATAACAACCTTCGCGGCTTCATAGGCGTAAAGCAGCTAAGTAGTCGGCAACTAAGGTAGGCGACTTTCCTCGCTAGCTTTAACTTCGTTATCTAGCATCGTTCTAGGAAGACAAACCTAGCTGACAGTCCTTTACGACAACTAGACTACGACACTAGGGAGTAGGGTAACTAATAGCTCCTCCCTACACTGCAGACGAAGCTTGTAGTTTAGGGTAGCGACCTGTTATTAGCTCCTCTTGTAGGTTAACTACAGGCCTAATAGGGCCTTATAGCCTCCGCTAGCGATGAACCCTCCTATCTAGTAGTTATGACAACCATGTCTAGCTCGATCCGTGCGGTAGTTAACTAGCTTATATATAGTAAGCATGCGATGTTTAAAGAACCCTTTAAAGAAGTCTCGAGACTTATTTAGCAGTTACAAGAGCAAGAACTAGAGTTAATTAATAAGGGTATAGCCCTCTAGGATACCGCAGGTAGTCTAAAGTACTAGACTAAGTCTAGCGACTTGTAGTACTTTAATAATAGGCTCTACATACCTGCTAATCATGCACTCTATTTGCAGCTCCTCTGTATTCATCATGACAATGAACTTGCAGGTCATTTTAGCGCAGAGAAGACAAATACGCTTCTTAGACGTAAATACTAGTAGCTGATACTAGAACAGGACGTGTCTAACTATGTCAAATCCTACTAGACATGCTAGATTAGCAAGTCTCGGCACTATTACCCCTATGGTAATGCTTAGGCGCTCCTACTACTAGAGAGACTATGGCAAGACTTAACCATGGATTTTATTACTAATTTGCTGCTAGCAAAGTAGAGAGGTAATATAGTTAATACTGTCCTTATAGTAGTTAACTAATACTCGAAGATAAATGTCTTCATCCTATGTACAAAAAAGTGCACAAGTAGCAAGCTTGCGCGACTACTTCGTGACAAAGTTATATAGCGCTTTAGTATACCCCGAAGTATTCTATTAGATCAAGGTTCTGTCTTTACTAGTAAATACTAGCAAGAATTTGTGTTTAAGGCGCATGTTAAGTAACGCCTAAGTATAGTATTCTATCTACAGACTAATAGTTAGACTAAACGTATGAACTAGACTCTTAAGAAGTACCTCTAGTACTACTACGCTAAGAACTAGGATGCCTAGGCCGACGTAATTCCTATAGCGGAATTTGTAGTTAATAATAGCATGTACGCTACTATGCGTATGTCGCTATTTTAGATTCTTTTTAGCTTTAATCCGGAAATACACCTAGAACCGCCTTAGGACAAGTCGTCTAAGGAGAAGCGTAGCGTATACATAAGGTATATTCCGTACTAATAGAATACTAGAAAAAGGCCTTAGAATCCTAGATTAAACATAATAACGCCTGTGCTAAACTAATGTAATACGTAGTTAGTACAAAGGTGTTACTATTAACAAAGAATATTAAGCTTAAACTTCCAAGTAAGAAGATGACGCTAAGGTTTGTCGGACCCTTCTAGATACATGATGCGATAGGTTCGCAGGCGTACTAGCTATTATTGCTATTGTCATATCATGTGCATAATGTCTTCTACGTATCTCTACTTAAACTATAGGTATAGCGCGAGGGCGAAGAGCCTATAGACCTAATGCTAGTAGCAGAAGAGAACGAAGAGTAGGAAGTTAAGGGTATTAAGGATAGTATATAGCGTAAAGGCGTAACGTACTATCTAGTAAAGTAGAAAGGATACCTGCCTAAGTACACATAATAGGTTCTAGCCGAAGACTACAAGAATGCCCTAGAAGCTATTTATGAGTTCGAACAGTAGAGGAGGCGTAAGCAGGGCTTAAGAAGGTTAATTTATAGGAAGATAAGAGTTTCGGAGTAGAGTTCTTAATACGCATATGTAGCGCATAACGCGCAAAGTAATAACGAGAAACAAACGCCCTACTTATACATCATTAATGCTAAAAGGCACACCTAGAATAAACCTAAGGAAGAGAAAACAAGTAACATGCTTAGACTAGCTTTGTAGCTAGTACTTAGCGACTACTAGTTAAGGGCTTCCTGACTAAACCTGAAGTAGAAGAGTCTTTCTTGTTCCGGTCCGCTAAGGACTACCTACCTGCACGGGGACTACTAAACAACCTGAGGCGACTAGGAGTAACAGGAGTAGTAACGCCACGAAGAGAGGCTAGTATCTTCTTCTTTAGTAGGTTGCGAGGGAGCTCGTCTTTAGAGCCCGTAGTAGCTAGAAAGCTAGTAACAGCCTTACTACGCCTAGTCGTAACGACTACCTCCTCCTTATCCTTAGCATTAGAAGGCGAAGAGACTTAGGCGCGCTTGCGGCTATCACGCTTAGCCCGCGAGATCATCTTGCGCTTCTTGACATAAGTGTTAATAACATCATCGAACTTAGTGTCTTCCTTAGGTGTAACTAGTGCGGCAACACTATAGCGCGAAGGGATCACGACAGGATCGAAGGTATCCTAGACGTCATTATCCTCCTCCTTAAAGATCTAGCTTAGAGGCTTATGCTTTAGCATCTTAGTAGACGCTATGTAGATCGTAAGCGCGGAAGGTTTAGCTTCCTTGTTACTAACCTTAATCTTGGCCCTAGCCTTCTTCTTCTTCTTAGATAGTAGTGTTAAGGCAGCATAGGCAGCAGCACTATAATGTGTTAGCTGTATGCACGCGACAGGAGTTAGGTAAATAACTTACGGCTTAGTCCTCTAGACTAGCTTAGAGGCAGGCTGCTTCGCGGTATAGCGCTAGGGCGTAGCCTTAGCGGCAAGGACGGTAAATTGCTTGACGACCTTCTTGCGGATTATCTACGTCTTAAAGTCATTGTCAATAGAGGCAAGAACCCTAAGTTGTTAACGCTAGCAGCTAGTCAGGTAGTTCGCGGCGCCTACGTAAGTCTAGCAGAGGAAGTTAGCATTTATTCTTAGAGGGTGCCTACACTATATACGTACTATAGTAAAGGTCTCGACCCTAATAGTTAGCACCTTTGAGATCTTCTAGACTAAGTCTGCGATTAGACCTAGACAAACGTTTTTGCCTGTTAGTAGAGAGTTAAAGCGAACACTACTATAAGAATAGTTAGTAGTTACGGTAAAGCACGCGAGAGTGCCAAGTAGGTAGAAGTCATTAATGTTATAGCAGAGCTGATTATACTCTCTATATACCTCCTTAGGGAGGTCCTGGCATTTTTGATGCTTGCTATTACAATTAACATAATTGTAGTAGACACTGCCCTTATTAAATTCGCTGACGTAGATCTTAGCTACGCTTTAGTTAGTATAAGTCACGCATACCTCGCGGGTAGGGGACGCCTGCCTAACACGCGGAGGAGAGATGTATGTAGCTTAGCTTAAGGTTGTTAAGGCATTGTTAACACAAGCGACAATCGCGGGCAGAGTAAGTAGCGTCGAACTTAGTCTGTAGTACCTAAGCTATTATTACTAAGATGAGTTAATTAATCTTAATTAATTGATTGATTAAAGAAGAAGAAGCTCTAGGTTAGACACGTAGACACGGCAAGGTACAGGCTAAGCGAAGTAGAGCGGAAGTTAATGTTAGTGTTTTAAAACAGGAAGTTTAGGAAAGTAGCGAGGTTTTTATACCTACTAGCTAGCCTCCCTATTACCTACCGCAACTGTTAAGCTAGTAACTCGAACTACATTCGTAGAGTACCTGCCTTTAGTTAACTTACAAAGGGACCGAATAATGCAAGAATAGATAACGTAGCTGTTACGTATGTACGCTAATTATACTCGTGCTAGTTTACTAGCATGAAAATGTGACGAGGTCTGCGTCAGGGGTACGCTCCTGCTGTTTTAAGTAGTATGCGCAGAGTATCCGCACATATTCCTACTAGCCCTAAGGTTCTGCGATGCGTTTCTTTATAGTCACGACTAAATAGGGACAGCTAAGCTACTTAGCAAAGCTAGCGCGTATACTCGCCCTATAATTTCAAGGATTAACTAAGGTACGTACTTGTAGTTTCCTGATATCTTAATCTGCATGTAAAGAAAAGGTGTTACGAAGCCGCCTAACATGTAACGGATTTGAAAATCCGCCTACGTTAGTAACCCCTGCCCTATACTTACTATAAGGGTATTAAGCGTACATATGACACATATTATGTAGGCTATCTACCTGTTTTCTCTTGCGTAGTATAGGCGTGCTATATCCTGTACCCTATACGTTCTACATGTATTACTTAGTGTCATAAGGGTAGGTGCCGATAGCAGGAAGGGGATTAGGTGTTAGACTCGCAGAGTAGTAAAGAATATCGATAATAGCAATTAACCTTGTAACTATCCCCCTTAGAGGAGAGGATTAAATTAAGCACAAAGCTCCTAACTATCTGTCCTAAAGCTATCCCTATATACTAGAGAGACAGGGCAGTTCTGCTAGATCTGTTAACAGACCTGTTAGACCTATATCTATAGATCTGTAGACTAACCCTACAGATCCTTTCTCCTATGTAAGCCTGTAGATCTGTAGACTAACCCTATAGATCTAGGTGTCTGTCCTTACATGACAGATCCTTTCTTCCCTACATGTGTTATGACTTATGCTATAGTGCTTATAACCTATGACCTTTATAACACTATCCCTCTCTTAGCCTAGCTCGTCCCTAAGCTACTTATTAGTACGGGGTTTCTTTTGCCCTTTCCTTTACGTAGTAATGTCTTCTCTTTCTACGTTACTACCTTGTGTCATTCTAGACACTAACGCCCCTTTAACGCAGAAACGCAAACGCCGCGCAAATCGAATCTATTATTAGGGCAAGGAAAGCATGAAGTCTTGTACTTAGTGTTAAGAGTTAAAGCCTGTTTGTTAAGTGCATATTTACTCAGGGAAATGTTCGCACTATTACTTTAGTAACTGTTAAAGTTACAATGCAAAGGTAACAGAGGTTAAATAGAAGAGATTAGGTAATTAGCAGGAAAGACTAATTGCTAATCTCGACCGTGTAAAAGCGGCCCTAGCTGAGGCTTCGCAGAAGATAATAGAGGCGCATGCAAAAGAGATGTGTCTTCGAAAACAGTTAGATGCGGTTAACTATGAGGTCGAGGATAGTCGCGCTCTTAAGGAGCGTGAGATTAGGGAGGACGAGGCTAAAGAGTAGGCTCTTTAGCAGACTAGGTTCCTTCTTGACCTAGATCCCTTAGCGGGTCTTGCGCTTAGTCTTACAACATAGAGTGTAATAGAAGGTTTCGCTAATGTATCGTATTAGGGTTTCCTAGATAGTGTAGTAGCCGAGCCTACTAATAGCGTCCCGTAGGAGCCTAATCGTAGCCTATGATCTTCTTCCTAGGTTCGTTCTCCGCTCGAAACTCCGTATCTTTTACTAATAGTTTCGTAGGTATTTTAGGGGTTCCTAGGTGTTTTCGGTATTCCCGTATCCTTCCCATTTTACTAAGTACTCTCGCTGTCTGTCTACCTAGCGAGTGTCGACGATCTTCTTAACAGTGTACTCTAGTTCTTCGACCTTAGGGTTAAGTAGTAAGGGTTCCGTTTACAGTGCGGCGTCTAGCGCTACTTGTTCTAGTAGAGAGACATAGAACACAGGGTGTATTCTCATCTGCTTAGATAGCTGTAATTCAAAATTGACTAGTCCTTTCTTAGCCTTAATCTAGAATAGTCCTAGTTTTATAGCGTCTAGTGTTTTACTCGGCTTGTCTGATTTGATGTAATAGTAGAGGCGATATACATTGTCCCCCTCCTTTAGAATTAGTCCCTTAATTCTCTTGCGATTTGCGTACTATGCCAGATTCTGCTAATAGAACTGTAGGTTAGGTCGTGCTTCTGTTTGCAGTTAGCGTAGGTGTTCTACTTGCCCTAGTGCTACTAGGTTTAGGTTACTAGCTAAGATGTCCGGAACGTCTTCTATAGCTAATCTATACGCCATCTGAAATAGCGAGAGTCCTGTCGACTCTGCTAGCGTACTATTATACGCAAGCTACACTATTAGCAACAACTCTACCTAGTTGTTCTAGTCCCTATTTACATAGGATCGAAGGTACTATTCTATAGTCTGATTTAGACGTTCTGTCTGTCTATCCGTCTAAGGGTAGAAGGAAGTACTTAGTTAATGTTTAACCTAGAATTGTCTTATTAGGGCCTTCTAGAAGTTAGAGGTAAACACGGATCCTCAATCCGTTACTAGGTCCTATAGCATACTGTGTAATGCTACTACCTATTTAATGAAGACATGCGCAATATCTTTAGTCTTGAAGTCTTCGCGGTATAGGATAAACTTCCTAAACTTAGTGAATTAGTCGACTACTACCATGATTCCATCGAAGAACTCATTTGTAGCAGGTTCTCTCAACTAGGGTAGTTTAACGATAAAGTCTATGGCGAGCGATTCTTATAGCCGTTAGGGTACCTTTAGCGGTTATAGTAGCCTATATAGTTTATAATAGTTATGCTTACTCTGTTAGCAAGTTACACATTAACAGACATAGTCCTCGATTACTCTGCCTATCCTAGGGAAGTAATATTCTTGTCAGAGAATCTGCTTCATTTTAGACACTCCCGGGTGTCCTGCCTAAGGTACGTTGTGTTAGAGGCGTAGTAGCTCTAAACGTAAGGATGTTAGCATATATACTAACCCTTAGAAAAGAAGCACTCTGTCTTCGTCTTCCTAGTCCTCCTGTCTATTAATGTCGTTACGGACAGCAAGTGTAGTTAGGTCGTAGACTAGCGCGTTCCTCAGGTTGTCCTAGAATTTGCTAGTCCATATAATAGCTATAGCCGTGAGTTAGTTGACTCTAAGCGTGCTATTACTATTTTCCTAGAGAACGGCATGTTTCTCCTGTTTCACACCCTTCATGTAGTTAGTCTAGCGGCTAAGTACATCGGCGCGTATGTTATCAGATCCCTTACGATAGACGATCTTATAGTTAAAGCTAGAGAGTTCCTTACTCTATCGGACTTGTCGTTAGTTTAACTCCTTTGTCATAGTAAAGTATCGCAAGTTCTTATAGTTAGTATAGACCGTAACCTAGTACTTAGAACCTTCTAAGTAGACTCGCAACGCCTTGTAGGCGTCTACTATGGCTAGAAGTTCTTTGTCGTAGATGTCGTAATAGAGTTCAGGTCTAGACAGCTTCCTCGAGTAATAGGCGACTAGCTGTAGTTATCTACTCGGTCCTAGTTGACTTAAGCATGCCCTAAGTACTACATCGGAGGCATCTGTTTCGACCGTGATAGGCTTATTAGGGTCGAATACAAGCAAGATTAGCTAATCTGTGAATTGTTGCTTAAGTTCCTTAAAGGCATTCCGTTAGGCGTCGTCCTACACGAATAGTGTATCCTTCGTAGTAAGGGTCGTAAGTAGTGCCGTAATCCTCGAATAGTTCGCGATAAACCTTCGGTAGAAGTTAGCGAACCTAAGTAAGGACTATACTTCCTTGACATTAGTTAGTATAGGCTACTCTTTTACGACTTTGACCTTCTTAATGTCTATCTTGATTCCGTTCTAGGCTACTACGTAGCCGAGGAAATAGACTTCTTGCTTATGAAACTCGCTCTTCTACGGCTTAACCTTTAGCCTGTAATCCTAGAGTTTCTGAAGTACCTTACGTACATAAGTCCTATGTTCTTCAATTGTTCGTAAGTAGACAAGGATGTCATCTAAGTATACAACTACGAAGATGTTAAGGTACTCTTGTAGCATGTTGTTAATAAATGCCTACTACGTAGCTAGGGCGTTTGTTAACCTAAATAGCATGACTATATACTCGTAGTGTCCGAACCTAGTTCGGAATGTAGTCTTCTATTCTTCGCCTTCCTTAATTCGAATTCAGTTATACACTCCTAGTATATTGAACTTCGAAAACCATATCGCTCCTTATAGGCGATCCTGTAACTCTAAGAGCAAAGGAAGCGGATAACTGTTCTTTATTATGATGTTGTTTAATCTATAATAATCTACGCAAAGTCGCTAGTTGTCTTCCCCCTTAGGGACAAACAGGATCGGGTACCCTGCTAGTGACTACGAATTGCGGATGAAGCCCTTCTAGAGGTTATCTTCTAGGTATTTCCGGAGAATCTCTAGCTTTGCCACTAACAATAGGCAAACTAGTTACTTTGTTAGCATCCTGCCTAGGAGTAAGGGTATCCTGTAGTCCTACCCCTAGTGTTCTAGTAGAGCCTCTTAGTCGGGTTCTTCCTTAAAAAGGGTAGCAAATTCCTTATATTCATTAGGAACAGTAAACTTGACTTCGACTTCAGACTACATTGCTTTAACCTATAGGACGTATACTTCCTGTTCTAGATCCTTGATAGTAGCGACTATCTCGTTTAAAGTCATAGCATATATTTCAATCTTGCCTAGTACGTCGTGTACTATAGGTAGAGGTATCGATCTTAAGAGTTCCGGGAACTAGATCCTCTCGTTCTTCTAGTCGAGGTAGGGGTTAGCGTTTCTTAGCTATAGTAACCCTAGTACTACATCCGAGCTAGGTGACTCTATGATGTCGAACTAGATGATCTCTTAGTAGCGTCCTATCCGTAGAGGTATTATCTTAGTCTCCTTGTCAACTATTCCTTAGTTGTACATAACTAGCTTTCTATTAATCGCTTATAGCGAGAAAGCATTTGTCTTCACCTATAGCCTTATCCTAGCTATCCTAGCAAACTTAGGCGTCATGAAGATTCTAGTGCATCCTGAATCTATTAAGGCCTAGGCTAGCATCTCGTTAATGTATACCTATACTCTAAGGTTGTCCGCGTATCTTGCACTAACTGCGGCACATTGTTGCAGCCCTGTCTAGTCTGTCTATAGGTCTAATTCTAGCGGACCTCGTCGTTTCCTAAATAACTGTCTTTACGGATTAGTTCGGGGATTATGTAGTCTTAGCTTACTCTTCTCTAAGTGTTACTACTAACTAGCCTAAGAGGTCGTACTTACTCTTAGCCTCGTTGTTCCTGCGCGTTTCTTGCGTACTCTATTTTCAAGTGGCTAACCTAGAGTCGTAACGCTCGTGGAACCTAGATACCTTTGTAGGTAAGGTAGCCTCCTTAGGGCGTAAACTCTACCCTAAACGGAACAATTTCTTGGACAATCTTCTAATGCAAGTAAGGGTAAGCTATAACTAGTAGTCTCCTTAGGTGTCGTTGCATGCGGTCGGCTAGTTCGTCATATTCAAGCTAGTCGACATGTTATACTCTATTAATCTATGGGCAAGCCTAAGCCTACTAGTTCTATATGATTCGGATAATATCAAGTCTAATGTCATGTAGCGGCATAGCCTATCTCTCTATGCTCTCGTCTTCCTCAGAATCAGCAATGACAGCTTCGACAATCTCGTAGTTGTTGTCCGAACCTTCTTCTTCTTCTTCTAGCTCCTGTTGCCTTAGGACTGTCGCACTAGAAGGTGTACCCCTTAGCGCATAGATCGACTATGCCTTGTTTCGGCTAGGGTACTATCCGGAACTATCTTTATCACTTATGTGAATTCGATAATCGTCGTCGTAGCACGCAGTCTAAGTAAGTGCGGCATAGTCTAGTTCTCGAGTAGTGGCAGCCTTTTGCTTAGGTGCCGTCGTTGTCGCGCGAGCCTGCTCTATCCTAGGCGGCTCTTGTCGTTACTTCTTAGCAAAACATTCGCAGGCAAAGTGTCCTTTCTTTCTATAGTTGTGGCACTTGAGATTACTCTTGTCGAATGGCTTCTTCAGACTATTCTAGGGAGGAGAGCCCTTCTGCGGCTTTCCTCAGGGTCTATTCCTCGGACGCCCCTTAGTCGCATCTAACTCTATAGGTTAGAGACTATAGTAATCGCTTTGCCATTTTAGTGCTAATCGTTAGACCTTATGGTTAGCCTGTGCTAGCTTGCGATTTCTATGTTGTCGTTCTTGCTGTCATTCCTAGATGCGATTATCGATTCTAATCGCGAGATCGCTTATTTCCTTGAATGTCGTTAGCCGATCTCCTCAGGCAATTTCGTCTTTAACTGTCTCCTTTAGTCCCTAGTAGAACTAAGCGGCTAAAGCATTATCATTCTAGTCGACTCGAGTAGAGAGGGTCTAAAAGTCCGCGCGGTACTTAATAGCAGAACCCTTCTGCTAGATTCCTAGGAGAGCTCTCTCGGCCTCTTGTTACTTATTACTAAGCCTAAAAGCTTCGCGTAACGCCTTAAACAAAGACTTGTCTAAGTTAAGAATCTCCCTAGTTGTCGTCTTCCTAGCTTCGACATTGCTGACATGATCTAGATAATCTGTTAGATGAGGCTAGATAAACTCGAACGCTAGTCCCTTTAGGTAAGAGACAATGTACATTATTCGCTTATAATGTGTTATAAACCATTCCGTATCTATGTTAAATGCTAACTAGCATTATAGGATAAACATCTTAACTTAAGATCGTTACCCTGTAAACTCTGTAGGGCTTCCTATCTTGAAGCCGTTATTGCCATGTCTATTCCTAGTAGTTAAACCTGCGACGGATGCTAGAGCTATCTCGCTAAGGTGAATAGATTCGAGCTACTACGTAATTTGAGGTATAGTAGCAACTTGTCCTCGTAGTGTTAGTTAACTGTCGCTAGAAGTTAAACTAACAGCTAAAGAACTACTTAACATAGGCGTATGTTAAGCGCTCTACGAGTCCCCTAATGCTTCCTTAGAAGTAGTGCTTAAAATGTCATAAGGGTAGGTGCTAATAGCAGGAAGGTAACTAGGTGTTAGACTCGTAGAGCTATAAAGAATATCGACAATGGCAATTGTCCTTGTAAATGACTATCTCCTAGGAAAGGGAATTAAATTAAGCATGAAGCTCCTAACTGCCTGTCCTGAAGCTACCCCTATATACTAGAGAGACAGAGCAGTTCTGTTAGATCTGTTAATAGACCTAACAGATCCGTGTCTGTAGATCTGTAGACTAACCCTACAGATCCGGGGATCTGTCCTCACGTGACAGATCCTTTCTCCCATGACTATGCTCATGACTTATAGTCCTTAGGACCCTCACGATCCTGTGACTCGTAGCACTCCTAACACTCATGACACTACGCCTCGAACTATCTCCTAAGTTCTTAGGGAAGACCTTAAAAGAAGCAAGGACATTTATCTGTTACTTAGATAAGGTGTTCGCATTGTTAGGCATAGCCTATAGCGGTTCGCATGCAAGGATTATATATGCGAGCATGTTCCTTAAGGAAGACATAGCGGACGCCTAGCATAATAGGCATTAAGTAGCTAATTTGGCGCTAGAGTATACGTAGGAGATGTTCTGCTAGGAGATAGTAGATGTAGTCGAGGATCCTGCTAATCGCGGGCTCACCGTAGCCTAGTAGTACGAGACTACTAAGCAAGGCAAGAAGCAAAGTGCTTCCTTATTCGCAGCATATTTGGCTACGCTAGAAGAGCAGATAGAACTATACACCTCTGCGTAGCGTAGGTAGCACCTACTCGTGAAGCTACGAGATACCTTAAGCAAGGCTATTATAGTGTACTATTAGGCACCTAAGACTAGGGATGAATTAATCTCCCTAGTAACTCGGATTAAGTAGTTAGGAGTAAGAGGCTCGCGTGCTCTACACAAACATACTACTAGCAAGTATTACAACTAACGGGACCTGAAAAAAACCTAACAGGGGTAATAGTAAGAAGCCTAGTAGAGACTCTTAAAGGTTAGCGCTACCTGCTTAGAGTAGTAGCAGAGTAGCCGACAAGAATAACAACTACTACAACTGTAGTAAACCCGGCTATTAGGCGCAGGACTGTCGTGTACTAAAGAGGGAGGCGACAGCCTCTACCTACAAGGTAGAAATAGTGCAGCTAGCTAAGGCTTGACGCTATGACCGAGCCTGCCTATTGCATAAGAGGATAGTAGCAGTACGTCAGGCAAGGGCTAGTTACTAGTCAAGGAGCCTTTCTATAGCCTCGACTAGAAGCGAAGATGCTTTAGGACTAGACGTAGCCCTAGTGCCTACGAAGCACCTAAATAGCGCTGTCGTTATTGTAGAAGAGGACGAAGTTAAGACAGACATGTTACTTGATAACTACGCAGACATTAACGTCGTGTCTTAAGCTTACGCCTTATAGTATAGGCTTAAGCGAGTCGTAAGCATGCCTCTTCCTGCTGTAGATTCATTCTAGGGGAAGAGAGGCCATTGTTATAGCGCATATCGGCTAAAGATCTGGCTAGTAGATAGTACAGGATACGAGAAGCATATGTAGAGCATATTCTACGCCTTAGATATGCCTAGAGCGCTAGTCTTGCTAGGGTAGCTCTAAAGGCGCTAGCAGGCTATCATCGTGCATAGTGACACAGATAAGTAGCGTTATAGTAGCGTACCCTCCATAGTACGCGTGCTTGACGCTAGGCATTTCTATCGGTTATTAAAAACCGAATCCTAGGTATTCGTAGTCGCTACTAGTAAAACAGCAGGACCGGAACCTCTTCCTAATAAGGTCAAGGACTTTGCTAACATGTTTACTAACGAGAAGGACGCGACTAAGCTTAGGCGCGTTAACAGCGTAGAGCATGCTATTACATTACAAGATAGTAAGAAGCCGCCTTTTCGCCCTCTATATAATCTGTTAGGAGCAGAGCTGAAACTGCTTCGGGAATATCTCTATCAGGCCCTCTAGAATAGTTAGATCTGGCGTAGTACTAGCGAGGCAGGTACTCCTATCCTGTTTGTACTAAAGAAGGACGAGACTATGCGACTATGTGTAGATTACTATAGGCTAAACGAGATTTTAGTCAAGGTTCGATGCCCCTTGCCGCTCATTAATAAGACTCTTGCGCGCCTCAGGCATGTAGCATGGTTCTCTAAGTTAGACTTAAAGGACGCATACTATAGGATCCTGATCAAGGAAGATAACCGCTAGAAGACTACGTTTCGCACGCGCTATAGTTACTTCGAGTATCTAGTAATGCCTTTTAGGTTAACTAATGCTCTAGCAACCTTTTAAGCGTACATTAATCGAGCCCTCGCCGGCCTCGTAGATGTTTGTTACGTGGTATATTTAGACGATATCCTGATCTATAGTAACTTACGCGAGGAACATACTTAGTACCTACGCCTAGTATTAGAACGGCTGCGAAAATACGCTCTATACGCTAGCCGAGAGAAGTGCGAGTTCTATACTTACTAGCTAGAGTTCCTAGGCTTCGTTATTAACAGCTTAGGTGTGTTTATAAATAAGAGCAAGCTTAGCGTAGTAAAGGAGTAGCCTGTACCTAAGACTCTAAAGGAAGTTTAGAGCTTTCTTAGCTTCGCTAACTTCTACTAGAGGTTTATTAAGAACTATTCTAAAATAGCCGCGCCGCTTACTGCTATAGCCAAGGGAAAGGGTAGCCTATTCCTGTAGGGGGAGGCTAAAGAGGCTGCTTTCCGCATGCTTATAGTAGCCTTTACTAGTACTCTAATCCTCTAGTATTATGATCCCGAACTTCTAATCAAGATAGAAACAGACGCCTCTAGATTCGCCTTAGGCGGCATTCTCTCCTAGCTTGTTGTAGGCGAAGGTACTACTTGCTAGCACCCTATCGCATTCTACTCTTAGAAGTTTACCCTAGTAGAGTAGAACTACGAGACCTATAACTAAGAGCTGTTAGCAATCGTAGAATGCTTTAAGACATAGCGCTACTATCTTGAAGGCGCGCTACAGACTATTCGCGTGCTCTCTGATTACAATAACCTTCGTGGATTCATGGGCGTGAAACAGCTAAACGGCTACTAAGCTTAGTAGGCCATGTATTTGTCAAGGTTCGATTTTGCTATTAAGCATAATAAGGAAACTAACAACCTAGCTAATAGGCCTTCTTATTACGTAGACTACGTACTAACCACGTAGGCAGCAAACACGCTCCTCATAACCCTGAGAAATAAACTGTCGTTCTAGGGCTAGGAGAGAGAACAAGCTAATAACCTAATTGTTAATCGCATCTAGGCTACGTGCGTATAGCAGGCGAAGAGCATAGAGCTCCTACCCCGACCTAGAGAGTACGAACTCACAGTAACCCTACTAGCCTTTATTTGCAAGGTAGTAACCTAGGAAGAGTCTCTAGCAAAGGACGTGTCAGAGAATGTAGAGACCCTACTTCGCAAGCTACAATTAGCCTTAGAGCGACCTAAAAGCACTAGCGAGGACTAGGAGTACAAGTATAGCGTCTAGTATAAAAGCGATCGCATTTAGGTCCTAAATGATAAAGCATTAAAGGCGTAACTACTACGCTTACACTATAACAACCTGTTAGCTAGGTACTTCGAGAGAGACTATACCCTCGCCTTGTTGTCGCGAAAGTACTAGTAGCTAGATATTACAAAGGAGGTTAACGAATACGTCCGAACCTGCTACACATGCTAGATAATGAAGAGTAAGCGCTATCGCGGATATAGCAAGGCACATGCCTTGCCTCTACCTAATAGGCTATAGTAAGAGATTACTATAGACTTTATCATGGATCTGCCTCTAAGCAAGCTCTTTAGGTGTATGTATGATGCTATCCTAGTAATTGTTAATAGGTTCTCTAAGATAGTAATCTTTGTCCTAACTAACAAGATGTGTACTAGTGTAGAACTAGCAAACCTTATAGTACGCAAAGTCGTACGTCGTTTTAGCATGCTAGAAGGAGCACTCTTAGATCGTAGTAGTGTCTTTACTAGCTAATACTAGAGTAACTTTACATGTAAAGCATAGCTAAAGTATAAGCTTAGCATAGCTTTTTATCCGCAAACTAATAGCTAGACTAAGCGGGCAAACTAGACTCTAGAACAATACCTCTGTTATTACTATAATAAGGAACAAAATGACTAGGCCGAGTTGTTACTACAAGCTAAATATGCGAGTAACGCATACGACAATGCTACTACTAGCATGTCGCCTTTCTAGGTAGTATTAGGATTCTAGCCTTCCCTGACATTAGCGCCTTAGGACAAGTCTGCTAAAAGAAGGGTACTAGCTGCTATAGAGCGCGCGCATTAGTTACGCGACATAACTAAAAGGCTTAAAGAAAATTAGCGACAAATAGTAAACTAGCGGGTAGAGTACTATAACGCGCGGCATAAGCGCCAAGCTTACTCTGTAGGAGATATAGTGCTATTATTAACTAAGAACTTGCGACTACTAGTGCTAAAGAAGAAGATAGCAGCCTAATTTGTCGGACTATTCCGCGTGCTAGACGTAATAGGCAATTAGGCTTATTGCCTAGTACTACCTTCCTAGTACCAGATCTACAATGTTTTCTATGTCTTGCTACTTAAGCCTTAGAAGGGCCGAGCGGGCGAAGAGCCTACTTACCCTATGCCTCTCGCTAAAGAGGGTAGCGAGTATAAGGTTAAGGCTATTAGGGGTATAAGGGTACATAGTAGTATACGCTAATACCTAGTGTAGTAGAAGGATTAGCTAGAGGACTACAACATCTAGGTTAATAAAGCCGACTACGAGGGCGCGAAGGACCTAATTGAAGCATACCTAGCGTAGGAGAGGGGCAAGAAGAGATCAGGCAGAGGACAAAGGAAAAAGTAAGCCTAAGGGGAAACGGCATTACAGGCTACCTATATTTTGGCCCTAGGCGGGGCGCGAAAGCTAAGCATGCTTACAGCTAGAGCTGCCTACCCCCTAAGAGTGCCTGAACTAGGGCAACTTATTATCCTCTACTACTATCTCCGCATTATCCCCTACTACTATGTCCGTATCCTCCTCTGCCTCTACGTCTTCATTACTGTCAGGGCGACGACCTAGGAGGTCTATAAGGCCCTTACGCTCCTAGTAAGGGGTTAGCAGACAATAATAGGACAAAGAGTATTCGCGGGATATGCTTACCTCTATCTTGTTATCAAGATAGTCCTAGAGGCTACTTATAGCAGCGTCGGCGTAAGTGAGATCCGCGCGGGGCACGCGGGCATCTAGGAACTATTAGCAGGTTAGCATGCGACGAGCAAACGACAGGCTAGGGGACTTATAGCGGGGCTAAGCTCGAAGAGGCCTACTAAGGCCTACGTGTTCTACTTAGTAGTAGCGACAGCCTAGCTGCTACTACCCGCTAGCGCGGCGCTAGTAGCACGCTTAGCCTTAGCCGTAATAGCAGGGAAGCGCTTAGGCATAGAGTCGTAGTTACGCTATAGCCTCTACAGATAGTTAGTACCTAAAACCTATGCCTAAGGTATACGACAAGAAGGCAGAAAACATACCTTAAGTAGCGGACGCTAGTTCGCGGCAGCGTCGAGGTAGGCTCGCTAGGCTACGGCGTAATCCTCGCTAGTAGTGTCAGGATCGCGCCTAACACGCTTAGCCTTAGCGCGGGCGCAGAGCACGACATTATATTCGGCCGCTATGGCCTAGTTTATAGGGATGCACACGTAGTTACTCTTACTACAGCTACAAGCATAGTTAGTAGTTACGATAAGTAGGAGAAGTGTAAGCCTTAGGCAGACGAAGAGGCATACTGCTTATAACGCTTCTGCTGTCCTAACTTAAAGCATACGGTGCATAGCCCGTACTCTAAAATCAAGTTAATAGCGCCCTACGTATGTTTAAAGCAAGCGACACGCACTAGAAAGGCCGATGTACTATGCGTAGCGCTTGTAGTTGTCGACAAGCGGCTCCTTACTATAATTGTAGCAGGAGGGGGGCGTGAATTAAGCAGGCTAGGCGCCTGTTAACCTCGTAGGAGTAGCTAGCGTAGCGCTAGCGGCGATCTTAGAACCTTTAGGAGGCATGTTAAAAGGTTAATATGATAAAGAAAGTCAGGATTACTACATGCGAATAGCGGATTTTATACCCGCGCGCTGTTTATGCTATAGAAGCCTCCTGCAGCTATAAACTCCCTGTTACTATAGGTAACTAGCGCTAGAGCTAATTAGAACTAACAAGCGTGTTTGCGGTATACTTCACGTAGCGACAAAGAGTCATGTCGCCTAAGTCATAACTCTAGCATGATTTACAACCTGCCTCTACGAGGAAGGAGGTTTAGAAGGGGGCTACCTGCTTATAGAGTAAACCGTAGGGGACCCGATCTTGCTTAGCGTAGGAAGGGAGCTCTCTAAGTATTAAGACGACCCTTATAGGAGAAGGTAGCAAATGATACTAGACGGCTAAGCTATAGGCTTATTTGGTCATGCTAAGGAGCTAAGCCGCACGTGACGCACGCAGGCGCATCTTATGCGCTTCGCGGAAGAATTAAAGAAGGGCAGCAATTAGTTTTTAGACCTTACCCTATTATTAGGAATAGAGGCTCTATACGCTACTACATACCTACGTATTAATTACTAGTCGCATACTATATTACCTCCTGTCCCTCGATTTTCTTGCGGATAGTAAGTATAGTTAGGTCGTAGACTAGTGCGTTCTCTAGGTCGTCCTAGAACTCGCTAGTCTATGTAATAGTCATGGCCGCGAGTTAGTTAACTCTAAGCGTGCTATTACTATTTCCCTAGAGAATAGCATGTTTCTCCTGTTTCACGCCCTTTATGTAGTTAGTCTAGCGGCTAAGTACATCGGCGTGTACGTTATCAGATCCCTTGTAATAGACAATCTTATAGTTAAAGCTAGAGAGTTCCTTACTCTATCGGACTTGTCGTCAGTTTAACTCCTTCGTCGTAGTAAAGTACCGCAAGTTCTCATGGTCCGTGTAGACTATAACCTAGTACTTAGACCCTTCTAAGTAGACTCGCTACCCTTTGTAGGCATCTACTATAGCTAGAAGTTCTTTGTTATAGACGTCGTAACAGAGCTCGGGTCTAGACAGCTTTCTCGAGTAATAGGCAACTAGCTGTAGTCGTCTACTCGGTCCTAGTTAACTTAAGCATGCCCTAAGTGCTACATCGGAGACATCTGTTTCGACTATGATAGGCTTATTAGGGTTAAACACAAGCAAGATTAGCTAATCTATGAATCGTTACTTGAGTTCCTTAAAGGCATTCTGTTAGGCGTCGTCCTATACGAATAGTGTACCCTTCGTAGTAAGGATTATAAGTAGTGCCGTAATGCTCGAATAGTTCGCGATAAATCTTCGATAGAAGTTAGCGAACCTAAGGAAGGACTATACTTCCTTGACATTAGTCGGCGTAGGCTATTCTCTTACAACTTTGACCTTCTTAGTGTCTATCTTGATCCTGTTCTATGCTACTACGTAGCTAAGGAACTAGACTTCTTGCTTATAAAACTCGCTCTTCTAAGGCTTAACCTTTAGCTTGTAATCCTAGAGTTTCTAAAGTACCTTACGTACATAAGTCCTATATTCTTCGATCGTTCGTAAGTAGACAAGGATGTCATCTAAGTATACAACCACGAAGACGTTAAGGTACTCTTGTAGCACATTGTTCATAAATGTCTGCTATGTAGCTAGGGCGTTTGTTAACCTAAATAGCATGACTATATACTTGTAGTGTCCGAACCTAGTTCGGAACGTAGTCTTCTATTCTTCGCCTTCCTTGATTTAAATTCGGTTATATACTCCTAGTATATCAAACTTCGAGAACTATATTACTCCTTGTAGGCAATCCTGTAACTCTAAAAGCAAAGGAAGCAGATAACTATTTTTTATCGTAATGTTATTTAATCTATAATAGTCTATGCAAAGTCGCTAGTTATCTTCCCCCTTAGAGACAAACAGGATCGGATACCCTGCTAGTGACTTTAATTCGCGGATGAAGCCCTTCTAGAGGTTATCTTCAAGGTATTTCCGGAGAATCTCTAGCTTCGCTACTAACAATAGGCAAACTAGTTACTTCGTTAGTGTTCTGCCTAGGAGTAAGGGTATCCCGTAGTCCTACTCCTAGCTTTCTAGCAGACCCTCTTAGTTAGGTTCCTCCTCGAAAAGAGTAGCAAACTCCTTATACTTGTTAGGGACAGTAAACTCGACTTTGACTTCAGATTATGTTACTTTAACCTATAGGACGTGTACTTCCTGTTCTAGGTCCTTAATGGCGGCGACTATCTTGCTTAAAGTCATAGCACATATTTCGATCTTACCTAGTACGTCATGTACTATAGGTAGAGGTATTAATCTTAAGAGTTCCGGGAACTAGATCCTCTCGTTCTTCTAGTCAAGGTAGGGGTTAGCGTTTCTTAGCTATAGTAACCCTAGCACTACATCTGAGCTAGGTAACTCTATGATGTCGAACTAGATCATCTCTTAGTAGCGTCCTATCCGCAGAGGTATCGTCTCGGTCTCTTCGTCAACTATTCCTTAGTTGTACGTAACTAGCTTTCTATTAATCGCTTATAGTAAGAAAGCATTTGTCTTTGCCTGTAGCCTTATCCTAGCTATCCTAGCGAACTTAGGCGTCATGAAGATTCTAGTGCATCCTGAATCTATTAAGGCCTAGGCTAGCGTCTTGTTAATATGCACCTATATTCTGAGGTTGTCCGCGTATCTAGCGCTAACTACAGCATATCGTTATAGCCCTGTCTAGTCTGTCTGTAGGTCTAATTCCGGCGGACCTTGTCGTTTCCTAAATAACTGTTTTCTTAGACTAATTTAGGGATTATGTAGTCTCGGCTTACTCTTCTTCGAGCGTTACTACTAACCGGCCTAAGAGGTTATGCTCGCTCTTAGCCTCGTTATTCCTGCGCGTTTCTTGCGTACTCTATCTTCAAGTAGCTAACCTAGAGTCGTAACGTTTGTAGAACCTAGATACCTTTGTAGGTAAAGTAGCCTCCTTAGGGCGTAAATTCTATCCCGAACGGAACAATTTCTTAGACAATCTTCTAATGCGAGTAAGGGTAAGCTATACCTAGTAGTCTCCTTAGGTGTCGTTGTATGCGGTCGGCTAGTTCGTCATATTCAAGCTAGTCGACATGTTATACTCTATTAATCTATAGGCAAGCCTAAGCCTACTAGTTCTATATGATTCGGATAATATCAAGTCTAATGTCATGTAGCGGCATAGCCTATCTCTCTATGCTCTCGTCTTCCTCGGAATCAGGAATGACAGCTACGACAATCTCGTAGTTGTTGTCCGAACCTTCTTCTTCTTCTTCTAGCTCCTGTTGCCTTAGGACTGTCGCACTAGAAGGTGTACCCCTTAGCGCATAGATCGACTATGCCTTGTTTCGGCTAGGGTACTATCCGGAACTATCTTTATCACTCATGTGAATTCGATAATCGTCGTCGTAGCACGTAGTCTAAGTAAGTGCGGCATAGTCTAGTTCTCGAGTAGCGGCAGCCTTTTGCTTAGGTGCTGTCGTTGTCGCGCGAGCCTGCTCTATCCTAGGCGGCTCTTGTCGTTACTTCTTAGCAAAACATTCGCAGGCAAAGTGTCCTTTCTTTCTATAGTTGTGGCACTTGAGATTACTCTTGTCGAATGGCTTCTTCAGACTATTCTAGGGAGGAGAGCCCTTCTGCGGCTTTCCTCAGGGTCTATTCCTCGGACGCCCCTTAGTCGCATCTAACTCTATAGGTTAGAGACTATAGTAATCGCTTTGCCATTTTAGTGCTAATCGTTAGACCTTATGGTTAGCCTGTGCTAGCTTGCGATTTCTATGTTGTCGTTCTTGCTGTCATTCCTAGATGCGATTATCGATTCTAATCGCGAGATCGCTTATTTCCTTGAATGTCGTTAGCCGATCTCCTCAGGCAATTTCGTCTTTAACTGTCTCCTTTAGTCCCTAGTAGAACTAAGCGGCTAAAGCATTATCATTCTAGTCGACTTAAGCAGAGAGGGTCTAAAAGTCCGCGCAGTACTTAATAGCGGAACCCTTCTGCTAGATTCCTAGGAGAGCTCTCTTAGCCTCTTGTTGCTTATTACTAAGCCTAAAAGCTTCGCGTAACGCCTTAAACAAAGACTTGTCTAAGTTGAGAATCTCCCTAGTCGTTGTCTTCCTGGCTTCGACGCTGCTAACGTGATCTAGATAATCTGATAGGTAAGGCTAGATGAACTCGAACGCTAGTCCTTTTAGGTAAGAGACATCATACATTATTTGCTTATAATGTGTCGTAAACTGTTCTGTATCTACGTTAAATGCTAACTAGCATTAGAGGATAAACATCTTAACTTGAGATTGTTGTCCTATGAACTCTGTAGGGCTTCCTATCTTGAAGCCATTATTGCCATGCTAGTTTCTAGTAGTCGAACCTGCGACAGATGCTAGAGCTATCTCGCTAAGGTAAACGGATTCAAGCTACTAAGTAATTTAAGGTATAGCGGCAACTTGTTCTCGTGGTGTCAGTTAACTATTGTCGCTAGAGGTCGAACTAACAGCTAAGGAACTACTTGACATAGGCGTATGTTAAGCGCTTAACGAGTCCCCTGATACTTCCTTAGGAGTAGTGCTCAAAATGTCATAAGGGTAGGTGCTAATAGCAGGAAGGGGATTAGGTATTAGACTTGCAGAGTAGTGAAGAATATCGACAATAGCAATTAACCTTGTAACTAACTATCTCCCTTAGAGGAGAGGATTAAATTAAGCACGAAGCTCCTAACTGCCTGTCCTGAAGCTATCCCTATATACTAGAGAGACAGGGCAGTTCTGCTAGATCTGTTAATAGACCCGTTAGACCTATGTCTATAGATCTGTAGACTAACCCTATAGATCTAGGGATCTGTCCTCACGTGACAGGTCCTTTCTCCTATGTAAGCCTGTAGATCTGTAGACTAACCCTACAGATCTAGGTGTCTGTCCTTACATGACAGATCCTTTCTTCCCTACATGTGTTATGACTTATGCTATAGTGCTTGTAACCTATGACCTTCATGACACTTAGTAAGGCTAGGGACATCCTTATAGGAGGAGGGGCAGTAATACAGTTAATACTAGGGGGCTATTAGAGCTATATAGGTTCTAATGCCCGCCCTTAGCATATAATGACCCTACTACATGTAGCAAGGGGGTCCTTCGTACATACATTAGCTTGTATGTCGTCTAAGTAGGATTAATGCCTGACGTAGGATGCTACTACGCCGCTAACTCTATAGTACCCCTGCGGGGGCTTCCTAACCCCACGGTACCTCTGCGAGGTTAGGCTCGGACATGCTTCCTCTAATTAAGGGGCGCTAGGGGTTATAAGCACCTCTAGCGCTACCTCTACAATAAGCAGAAAGGAGCGCTATCTTGTACCTACTAAAAGGTCGGATTACTCTGTCATACTACAAGATATTTTCATATTATATAGCATATACATCTATATTAGGACGCTAAAGAGGCTAGCCCGCTAAAAGCTGCTAAGAGGGCAAAGGCGTTTGCAGAGAAGATCCAGAGCATAACAGGAATCTGCTAAGCTATAATAGCAGCCTCTATATAAGAGTAGGAGGAGTCCGCTAATAAACGTTAGAGCCCTACTCTGATTTACAAAGTTAGTTACAAGGTCTAGCTATTTAAGTCAGAGTAGACTAGTATATTGTCTAAATATACTATGTAGCAGGTATTAATGAGGCTAGCTAGGGCCTAGTTAATATATGCCTAAAAGGTAGCTAGTATGTTACTTAAGCTAAATGGCATTACTATATACTTAAAGCGTCTATATTATGTTTAGAATGTAGTCTTCTACTTGTCGCCCTTCTAAATAGGAATTCGGTAGTAGGCGTCCTTCAAGTTAATAGACAAGAATATTGCGGCGTGACTAAGCTAGTCAGGCATCTTGCTAATAAGTAGTAGGGGGTAGCGGTTCTTCTAAGTTACCGCGTTAAGGCCCCTATACTCTACGTATAGGTAGAGCGTGTTATGCTTTCTCGGGACAAACATTACTAGCGCTCCTGCCTCGCTATCGCTTCGTCGGATCTACACGTTAGATTATATCCTTCTATAAGGTCAATCGCATGCTCTATGTCTAGGGCCTAAGCATAGGCCGTAGCCTCTATGTCAAAAATATCGGCGTGTCCTTCTAGTTTAGGCAGAAGGGTAGCGTCCTCCTAGACGCTACGTATGCAGACTACGTACATACATTAGACCTTCTTTATGTCCTCGTAAAAGCTATGTGCGTCCTACATCTTTACTGTAGGTACTTTGCCCTTAGAGCTGTAGAACTAATAGTCTGTAGCTCTATTAACAATAACTCCCTGCTTATAGCGCTAAGGGCGGCCTAGTAGGAGTTCCTTATCTAGGATGTCTTTAGCATAGAAGACTTCGTTAGTTTCGCGCTCTTCTCCTAAAGGGTCCGCAAGTTAGAGGCGCACGTTATACGCGCCTTAGGCCGCTACGCCTTTGCCCTAGAAGGACTTTATAGTAGGTAGTAGTACTCCTAGAATTAGCTTCAAACTAAGCTATACGACTAGCCGCTAGGGTATCATGTTAACTTCCGCGAGGTTATCTAACATGTAGTCTACTAGCTTACACGAGCTATTAACTTAGACCGCGCTAGATAGGCGCTAGGTAGGCTACGAGTCTACTCTGTTAATAACAGGCAACTTAGATACCTAAGATAGTCATTAAGTCTTCTTAGGCTTATCCCTCTTTCGCCTCCCTGCTACAGAGGTTTTAGACACCTTGTTTACCTTCTTTAGATTACTTCGTTTAGGACAGCAATTTGCCTAGTAGTCCTTCGCTCCATAAATGTAGTAGCTACCTAGAGGCTTCTCGCTACTGTCTTTAGGCTTAGAAGGTCTGCTCCTCTAGACTAAACTACCGCGTTAGACTTAACCCTTAGGGTGCTAGTAATAGCGGCCCTTTAGTAGGTCTTCGGGGCTTAAACGCTTATTGTCCTTGCCGCCTAATAGTCTATTTTGCTTTAAGGTAATCTCTATACGTGTTATAAGGGACACAAGGTCTTGCTAAGTTGTCAGAAGTTCATGAAAAGTCATGATTATGTTCTGAAGATCGTTATTAAGCTTGACAAGTAGGTGCTACACGCGTTACATCTTAGTATAGGGTAGCATCTGTCCCTCGAGCGTACGAGATAAGTAGTAAAGCTAGAGGTAGTTTGTCTCTTCCCCTGCTTAGCCTTCTTATACTCTACAGACATAGTAAGGGCATAGTTACCTAGATCCTTAACCTAGTTAACATAGAACTAGTAGAAGTCCGCCTATGTATATGTTCTATCATAGACCCGTATAAGGTCATACCGCTCATGCTAGTTGTTATAAGGTTCCTTATCCTCTTTAAGCTACATTACACTAAAGGTAGCCTCTTTGCCCTCTATAGCATATCCGCATAAGTTAAGCATAGAAACTACCTTACATGCCTGTAAGAAAGTTCGAGCCTCCTTTAAGGTATCTCCCTTAAACAGCTTCAGGTTACATGCGTTATAACTGCCTGCTAATTAGCCTACTATAGTCCTAAATTTAGGCACTACATTTGCAGGCACATGCAGAGGGTCTGCGCCTACTAGTACGTTGTCTTTGCGGGTCCCTAGCGTAAGATCTCGCTAGATTTCTTCATCTGCTAGTTCTGATACTAGACGACTAAGCTATAGGCTCAGGCGGCTAGGCTAGCAAGCTAAGCCGCACGTGATGTATACATGCGTATCTTATACGCTCTGCTTCTTAATTAAACAAAGGTAGTAATTAGTTTTAGACCTTACTCTGTAATTAGAGATAGAGGCTCTATACGCTACTATATACCTACGTATTAATTACTAGTCGCATACTATATTAATTCTAATCACTCTGTTGAATTAATGCCTTATACAGGCAATAGATTTACGCATAGGAAGTAGCCACAGAATGAATGTATTATGTCAGGTATTAAATATATTAACAAACGTGATAGATAGAAGAGAAGAGGTGAAAATTCTTCTCTTCCTAGCTAGGGTCTTATATCCCTTAACCCCTGACCTGAGTCAGAGAGGTTAGAGTCAGGGTCCTGCCTAACTCTGACTCCTACTAACTTAGTACAGCTAGTATACGACTACCTATCACATTTTAGCACTCCTACTTAGACACATACTAGTATACTTAGCGTACTCCTACTATCTTCTAATCTATTGTTTGTCTAACTAGTAAAGATGTTTGTCGTAGCATGCTCGTGCTACTAGATTAATGCTCTTGTAAAAGAGAATAATGCGCTAGAGCATGTTTGTCGCTTACATGTTCGTAAATTCATGTGTTTACTCTGCTTTTACAGGTAAGTCTAACTTTGTATAAAGTAGTCCTTCCCTTCTTAATTGTCCTTCTCTTTCTTATCATTATTAATCATAGCTCTATAGAGAGGTATGCTACTAATCCTACTAGATAGTACTTCGTTTAATAGGAAGCTCGCATGGATTATCGATCTCTAGTAGGTTATCTAGTGTAGTTAGCTTCTCTGACTATAACTGACTTTTAGTAGCTCTGACAACTTAAGGCATCTGACTCTTAATCTCCGTAAGCTCTAGGCGTATATCTGCTTCCTTCGTAAAGCTTATAACTTTGACTGCTTTAACAAGGTCCTATCTTTGTTTAAGAACAAAGTAACATAGTACTATATCTCTAATCAGAGTACTACCTTCATAAACAACCTAGGGCTTATGTAATACAACTTGAACACTTTGAATAGTACTACGCTAATCGCTACTAGCTTTGCTACAGCTAGCTCTAATTAGCGCGTGCATTAACATTAGTGTAGAATCAGGTCTAGCAGATACTATAGTAAGCTATATAGCGTATACGTCACTAATCTAAGCAACTCTCATCTAAAAGGCTTGTGTACTAATTAAGAATCAGAAGAGATAGTGTTTACTATATACTAGATTAGACAAGCTAGGCGACAATCTAGCTAATTAGAGTGCTTTACTACCTAGTAGGAAGAATCTAAGGCTACGTTCTAATCTGCTAGTTTGTAGTCTACCTCCTCTGCTAACCCTTTAGTGTCATAAGGGTAGATGCCGATAGCAGGAAGGGGATTAGGTGTTAGACTTAAAGAGTAGTAAAGAATATCGATAATAGTAATTAACCTTGTAACTAACTATACCTAGTAAGGTAACTAGGAGAGATTAAGCACAAAGCTCCTAACTACCTAGCCTAAAGCCATCCCTATATACAAGAGAGATCTTAGTAGCTCTGTTAGATCTGTCGACAGACCCTTTAGACCTATGTCTGTAGATCTGTAGACTAACCCTACAGATCTAGGTGTCTGTCCTTATGTAATAGATCCTTTCTCCTATGTAGGCCTAGGGATCTATAGACTAACCCTACAGATCTAGGTATCTATCCTCACATGACAGATCCTTCCCCCGTGTATGTGTTATGACTTATGCTACAGTATTCTAATCTATTACTCTCGTGACACTATCCCCCTCTTACCCTAGCTTGTCCCTAAGCTATCTTATTAGTACGGGGTTTCTCTTACTATTCTCCTTGCGTAGTAATGTCTTCTCTTTCTACATTACTACCTTGTGTCATTCTTGACACTAACGCCCCTTTAACGCAGAAACGTAAACGCTGCGCGAATTGAATCTATCGTTAGGGCAAGGAAAGCATAAAGTCTTGTACTTAGTACTAAGAGCTAAAGCTCGTTTGTCAAGTACACATTTCCTTAGGAAAATGTTTGCACTGTCATTTTAGCAACTGTCGGAGTTATGATGCAAAGGTAACAGAGGTCAAATAGAAAAGGTTAGGTGATTAGTAGAAAAGACTAATTACTAATCTCGATCATGTGAAGGCTACCCTTACGGAGGCTTCGCAGAAGATAATAGAGGTACATGTAAAAGAGATGCGTCTTTAGAAACAGTTAGATGTAGTCGACTATGAGGTCGAGGACAGTTGTGCTCTCGAGGAGCGTGAGATTAGGGAGGACGAGGCTAAAGAGCAGGCTCTTTAGTAATCTAAACTCCTTCTTGACCTAGATCCTTTAGCGGGTCTTGCGCTTAGTCCTATGATATAGAGTGTAATAGACGGTTTTACTAACGCATCGTATTAGGGTTTCCTGGATAGTGTAGTAGCCGAGCCTGTTAATGGCGTCCTGTAGGGGCCTAGTTTATGAGGTTCTTCTTAGGTTCGTTTCCTACTAAAACTCTGTATCTTTTGCTAATAGTTTCGTAGGTGTTCTAGGGGTTCCTAGGTACTCTCGGTACTACTATATCCTTCCCATTTTACTAAGTACTCTCGCTGTCTATCTATCTAGCGAGTGTCGACAATCCTCTTGACAGTGTACTCTAGTTCTTCGACCTTAGGGTCGAGTAGTAAAGGTTCTGTTTGTAGTGTAGCGTCTAGCGCTACTAGTTCTAGCAGAGAGATATAGAACACAGGGTGTATTCTCATCTGCTTAGGTAGCTGTAATTTAAAATTGACTAGTCCTTTCCTAGCCTTAATCCGGAATAGTCCTAGTTTCATAGCGTCTAGTTTTTTACTTGGCTTGTCTGATTTAATGTTATAGCAGAGGAGATACACCTTGTCCCCCTCCTAAAGAATTAGTCCCTTAATTCTTTTACAATTCGCGTACTATGTCATATTCTGTTAATAGAACTATAGGTCAAGTTATGCTTTAGTTTGCAATTAGCGGAGGTATTCTACCCGCCTAAGTGCTACTAGGTTTAGATTACTAGTTAAGACGTCTAGAACGTCTTCTATAGCTAACCTATACGCTATCTAAAATGGCGAGAGTCCTGTCGACTCTACTAGCGTACTATTGTATGCAAGTTATGCTATTAGCAACAACTCTACCTAGTTGTTCTAATCCCTATTAACATAGGATCGGAGGTACTATTCTAGCGTCTGATTTAGACGTTCTGTCTGCCTATCTGTCTAAGGGTAGAAAGAAGTACTAAGTCAATGCTTGACCTAGAATTGTCTTATTAGGGCCTTCTAAAAGTTAGAGGTAAACACGGATCCTCGGTCTGTTACTAGGTCTCGTAGTATGCCATGTAATGCTACTACCTACTTAATGAAGACATGTGCGATATCTTTAGTCTTAAAGTCTTTGCGGTATAGAAAGAACTTTCCGAACTTAGTGAATTAGTCGACTACTACTATGATTCTATCGAAGAACTCATTCGTGGCGGGTTCTCTCGACTAGGGTAGTTTAACGATGAAGTCTATAGCAAGCAATTCCTATAGCCGTTAGGGTACCTTTAGTAGTTGTAGTAGCCTATATAGTTTGTAATAGTTATGCTTACTCTGCTAGCAAGTTACATATTAATAGACATAGTCCTCGATTACTTTGCCTATCCTAGGGAAGTAATATTCTTACTAGAGAATTTGCTTCATTTAAGACACTCCTAGGTGTCCTGCCTAAGGAACGTCATGTCGGAGGCGTAGTAGCTCTAAGCGTAAGGATGTTAGCATATATACTAATCCTTAGAAGAGACGTATTCTATCTTTGTCTTCCTAGTTTTCTTGTCTGTCAATGTCGTTACAGACAGCGATGGCGGTTAGATCGTAGGTAAGTGCATTCTTTAGGTCGTCCTAGAAACTACTAGTCTATGCGATAGCCGTAGCCGCGAGTCGGTTAACTCTAAGTATGCTATTACTATTTTCCTAGAGAATAGCATGTTTCTCCCTTTTTACGCCCTTCATGTAGTTAGTTTGACGACTAAGTACATCGGCGCGTGCGTTATTAGATCCCTTGTAATAGACGATCTTGTAGTTAAAGCTAGAGAGTTCCTTACTCTATCAGACTTGTTGTCGATTTAACTCTTTCGTCGTAGTAAAGTATCGCAAGTTCTCGTAGTCTGTGTAGACCGTAACCTAGTGTCTAGGTCCTTCTAAGTAGACTCGCTATGCCTTGTAGGCGTCTACTATAGCTAGAAGCTCTTTGTCGTAGACGTCGTAGTAGAGCTTAGGTCTAGACAGCTTCCTCGAGTAGTAGGCAACTAGCTGTAGTCGTCTACTCGGTCCTAGTTAACTTAAGCATGCTCTAAGCGCTATGTCAGAGGCATCGGTTTCGACTATAATAGGCTTATTAGGGTCGAATACAAGTAAGATTAGCTAATCTGTAAATTACTGCTTAAGTTCCTTAAAGGCATTCCGTTAGGCGTTGTCCTAAACGAATAGTGTATTCTTTATAGTAAGGGTCGTAAGTAGTGCCGTAATCTTCGAGTAGTTTGTAATGAATCTTCGGTAGAAGTTAGCGAACCTAAGGAAGGACTATACTTCCTTGACATTAGTTAGCGTAGGCTACTCCTTCACGACTTTAACCTTCTTAGTGTCTATTTTGATTCTGTCCTAGGCTACTACATAGCCGAGAAATTAGACTTCTTGCTTATGAAACTCGCTCTTCTAAGGCTTGACTTTTAGCTTGTAATCCTAGAGTTTCTAAAGCACCTTACGTACATGAGTCCTATGTTCTTCGATCGTCTGTAAGTAGACAAGGATATCGTCTAAGTATATAACCACGAAGACGTCAAGGTACTTGCGTAGCACATTGTTAATAAATGCCTGCCATGTAGCTAGGGCATTTGTTAACCTAAATAGTATGACTATATACTCGTAGTGTCTAAACCTAGTTCAAAACGCGGTCTTCTATTCTTCGCCTTCCTTAATTCGAATTCAGTTATACGCTCTAGGTATGTCGAACTTCAAGAACTATACTACTCCTTGTAGGCAGTCCTGTAATTTAGAGAGCAAAGGAAGTAGATAACTGTTCTTTATTATGATGTCGTTTAATCTATAATAGTCGACATAAAGTTGCTAGTCGTCTTCTTCCTTAGGGACAAACAGGATCGGATACCCTGCTAGTAACTACGATTCGCGAATGAAGCCTTTCTAGAGGTTGTCTTTAAGGTACTTCTAGAGAATCTCTAGTTTAGCTGCTAACAACAGGCAAACTAGCTGCTTTGTTAGCGTTCTGCCTAGAAGTAAGGATATCCCGTAGTCCTATTCCTAGTGTTCTAGCAGAGCCTCTTATTCGGGTTCTTCCTCGAAAAGAGTAGGGAACTCTTTATACTCGTTAGGGACTATAAACTCGATTTTGACTTCAGACTATGTTGCTTTGACCTATAGGACGTGCACTTCCTGTTCTAGATCCTCGATGGCAGCAACTATCTCTTCTAAAGTCATAGCACATATTTTGAACTTGCCTAGTACGTCGTGTACTAAAGGTAGAGGTATTAATCTTGAGAGTTGTAGGAACTAGATCCTCTCGTTCTTCTAGTCGAGGTAGGGGTTAGCGTTCCTTAGCTATAGCAACCCTAGCACTACATCTAAGCTAGGCGACTCCATAATGTTAAACTAGATCTTCTCTTAGTAGCGTCCTATCCGTAGAGGTACTATCTCGGTCTCCTTATTAACTATTCCTTGGTTATACATAACCGGTTTTCCGTTAATTACTTGTAACAAGAAAGTGTTCGTCTTCGCCTGTAGCTATATCCTAGCTATCCTAGCAAACTTAGGCGTTATGAAGATTCTAGTACATCCTTAATCTATTAAGGCCTAGGCTAGCGTCTCGTTAATGTGTACCTATACTCTAAGGTTGTCTGCGTATCTGACACTAATCGCAGCACATTGTTACAGCCCTCTTTAGTCTGTCCGTAGGTCTAATTCTAGCGGACCTTGTTGTTTCCTAAATAGCTGTCTTCGCAGATTAATTCAGGGATCATGTAGTCTCGGCTCGTTCTTCTTAGAGCATTCCTACTAATCGGGCTAAGAGGTAGCACTCGCTCTTAGCCTCGTTGTTCCTACGCGTTTCTTGCGTACTCTATTTTCAAAATGTAACCTAGAGTCATAGCGTTTGTAGAACCTAAATACCTTCGTAGGTAAAGTAGCCTCCTCGGGATGTGAATTCTACTCCAAACAGTACAATTTCTTGGTCAATCCTCTAATGCGAGTAAGGGTAAGCTACAACTAATAGTCTCCTTAGGTGTCATCGCATGCTGTTAGCTAGTTCGTTATATTAAAGCTAGTTGACATGTTATACTCTATTAATCTATAGTGATACTAGACGGCCGAGCTATAGGCTCATTCGGTCGTGCTAACAAGCCAAGCCGCACGTGACGCACGTAGGCGCATCTTATGCGCTTCGCGGGAGAATTGAAGAAGGGCAGTAATTAGTTTTTAGACCTTACCCTATTATTAGGAATAGAGGCTCTATACGCTACTACATACCTACGTATTAACTACTAGTCGCATACTATATTAATTCTAATCACTCTACCCTAGTTGCAGCCTATAGAGTACTTATAATGACCGGTATTCCTACCCCTAGCTAAGTAGGCTACACGCCTGCTCGTATCTAGCATTAACGCGACAGCTAGCTAGGAGAAGGAGAGGACGCCTGTAGCGTTGTAGAGGAAACTAAAGACAAAGAGATAGCGCGCCTAGAGAAAGAGCAGGTAGAGCTAGTAAAAGCATAACGCCTATACGATCTACGAGCCGACGTAGCGTAGCGTAAACGCATGTAGGTAGCAGGCTTCTAGAAACTAGAAGTAGCCTCGATGACTTCGATGTAATCAGCTAACTTGCTAGCTCCGACTATATGTAACTTAGGCGGCCTACACCTTAAACTACCCCCTAAGTTCTTAGGGAAGACCTTGAAAGAAGCAAGGACGTTTATCTGTCACTTAGATAAGGTGTTCGCGTTATTAGGCACAGCCTATAGCGGTTCGCATGCAAGGATTATATACGCGAGCATGTTCCTTAAGGGAGACATAGCGGACGCCTAGCATAATAGGCATCAAGTAGCTAATTTGGCGCTAGAGTATATGTAGGAGATTTTCTGCTAGGAGATAGTAGACATAGTCAAGGATCCTGCTAATCGCGGGCTAACTGTAGCCTAGTAGTACAAGACTACTAAGCAAGGTAAGAAGCAAAGTGCTTCCTTATTCGCAGCGTATTTAGCTACGCTAGAAGAGCAGATAGAACTATACACCCCTGCGTAGCGTAGGTAGCACCTACTCGTGAAGCTACGAGATACCTTGAGCGAGGCTATCACGGTATACTATTAGGCACCTAAGACTAGGGATGAATTAATCTCTCTAGTAACTCGGATTAAGTAGTTAGGAGTAAGAGGCTTACGTGCTCTATATAAACATACTACTAGCAAGCATTAAAACTAACGGGACCTAAAGAAGCCTAACAGGGGTAATAGTAAGAAGCCTAGTAGAGACTCTCGAAGGTTAGCGCTACCTGCTTAGAGTAGTAGCGGAGTAGCTAACAAGAATGATAACTGCTACAACTGTAGTAAACCCGGCTATTAGGCGCGGGACTGTCGTGTACTAAAGAGGGAGGCAACAGCCTCTACCCGCAAGGTAGAAACAGTGTAGCTAGCTAAGGCTTAACGCTATGTCTAAGCCTGCCTACTACATAAGAGGATAGTAGCAGTGCGTCAGGCAAGGGCTATTTACTAGTCGAGGAGCCTTTCTATAGCCTCGACTAGAAGCGAAGATGCTTTAGGACTAGACGTAGCCCTAGTGCCTACGAAGCGCCTAAATAGCGCTGTTGTTGTCACAGAAGGGGACAAAGTTAAGACAGACATATTACTTAATAACTACGCAGACATTAACGTTATGTCTCAAGCTTACGCCTTATAGCATAGGCTTAAGCGAGTTGTAAGCATGCCTCTTCCTACTGTAGATTTATTCTAGGGGAAGAGAGGCCATTGTTATGGCGCGTATTAGCTAAATATCTAGCTAGTAGACAGTACAGGATATAAGAAGCATACGTAGAGCATATTCTATGCCTTAGATATGCCTAGAGCGCTAGTCTTGCTAGGGCGGCCCTAGAGGCGCTAGCAGGCTATTATCGTGCATAGTGACACGGATAAGTAGCGTTATAGTAGCGTACACTCTGCGGTACGCGTGCTTAACGCTAGGTGTTTCTATCGGTTATTAAAAACCGAATCCTAGGTGTTCGTAGTTACTACTAGTAAAACAGCAGGACTAAAACCTCTTCCTAATAAGGTCAAGGACTTTGCCGACATGTTTACTAACGAAAAGGACATGACTAAGCTTAGGCGCGTTAATAGCGTAGAGTATGCTATCACATTACAAGATAGCAAGAAGCTGCCTTTTCGCCCTCTATATAATCTGTTAGGAGTAGAGCTAAAACTGCTTCGGGAATATCTCGATCAGGCTCTCTAGAATAGTTAGATCTAGCGTAGCACTAGCGAGGCAGGTACTCCTATCCTATTCGTACTAAAGAAGGACAGGACTATGCAACTATATGTAGATTACTATAGGCTAAACAAGATTTCAGTCAAGGATTAATGCCCCTTGCTACTTATTAATGAGACTCTCGCGCGCCTCGGGCGTGTAGCATGGTTCTCTAAGTTAGACTTGAAGGACGCATACTATAGGATCCTAATTAAGGAAGATGACTACTAGAAGACTACGTTTTACACACACTATAGTTACTTTAAGTATCTAGTAATGCCTTTTAGGTTAACTAACGCTCTAGTAACCTTTTAAGCGTACATTAATCGAGCTCTTGCTAGCCTCGTAGATGTTTGTTACGTGGTATATTTAGACGATATCCTGATCTATAGCGACTTACGCGAGGAACATACTCGGTACCTACGCCTAGTATTAGAACGGCTGCGAAAATACGCTCTATACACTAGCTAAAAGAAGTGCAAGTTCTATACTTACTAGCTAGAGTTCCTAGGCTTCGTCATTACTAGCTTAGGTGTATTAATAGATAAGAGTAAGCTTAGCGTAGTAAAGGAGTAGCCTGTACCTAAGACTCTAAAGGAAGTTTAGAGCTTTCTTAGCTTTGCTAACTTCTACCGGAGGTTTATCGAGAACTATTCCAAAATAGCCGCGCTGCTTACTACTATGGCCAAGGGAAAGGGTAGCCCGTTCCTATAGGGAGAGGCTAAAGAGGCTGCTTTCCGCATGCTTATAGCAGCCTTTACTAGTACTCTAATCCTCTAGCATTATGATCCTAAACTTCTAATCAAGATAGAAATAAACGCCTCTAGATTTGCCTTAGGCGGCATTCTCTCCTAGCTCGTCGCAGGCGAAGACACTGCTTACTAGCACCCTATTACATTCTACTCTTAGAAGTTTACCCTAGCGGAGCGGAACTATAAGACCTATGACTAAGAGCTGTTAGCAATCATGGAATGCTTCAAGACGTAGTGCTACTATCTTGAAGGCGCGCTACAGACTATTCGCGTACTCTCTAACTATAATAACCTTTGTGGATTTATAGGCGTAAAACAGCTAAACAGCCGCTAAGCTTAGTAGGCTATATATTTGTCGAGGTTCGATTTTGCTATTAAGCATAATAAGGGAACTAACAACCTAGCTAATAGGCCTTCTCGTCGCGCGGACTACGCACTAACTACATAGGCGGCAAACACGCTCCTCCTAACCCTAAGAAATAAACTGTCGTTCTAGGGCCACGAGGGAGAACAAGCTAATAACCTGATTATTAATCGCATCTAGGCTACATGCGTATAGCGGGCGAAGAGCATAGAGCTCCTGCTCTAACCTAGAGAGCACTAACCTATAATAACCCTACTAGCCTCTATTTGCAAGGTAGTAACCTAGGAAGAGTCTCTAGTAAAGGACGTTTCATAGAATGTAGAGACCCTACTTCGCAAGCTATAATTAGCCTTAGAGCAACCTAAAAGCACTAGCGAGGACTAGGAGTACAAGTATGGCATCTAGTATAAAAGCGATTACATTTAGGTCCTAAATAAGGAAGCATTAAAGGTATAACTACTACGCTTATACTATAACAACCTAATAGCTAGGCACTTTAGGAGAGACTATACCCTCGCCTTATTGTCGCGAAAGTACTAGTAGCCGGATATTACAAAGGAGGTTAACGAATACGTCCGAGCCTACTACACATGCCAGATAATGAAGAGTAAGCGCTATCGCGGATATAGCAAGGCGCATGCCTTGCCCCTACCTAATAGGCTATAGTAAGAGATTACTATAGACTTTATCACAGATCTGCCTCTAAGCAAGCTCTTTAGGTACATGTATGATACTATCCTAGTAATTGTTAATAGGTTCTCTAAGATAGTAATCTTTGTCCTAACTAACAAGATGTGTACTAGTATAGAACTAGCGAACCTTATAGTACGCAAAGTCATACGTCATTTTAGCATGCTAGAAGGAGTACTCTTAGATCGTAGTAGTGTCTTTACTAGCTAATACTAGAGTAACTTTGCATGTAAAGTACAACTAAAGTATAAGCTTAGCATAGCCTTTTATCCGCAAACTAACAGCTAGACTAAGCAGGTAAACTAGACTCTAGAACAATACCTCTGTTATTACTATAATGAGGAACAAAATGACTAAGCTAGGTTGCTACTATAAGCTGAATATGCGAGCAACGTATACGATAATGCTACTACTAGCATGTCGCCTTTCTAGGTAGTATTAGGATTCTAGCCTTCCCTGATATTAGCGCCTTAGGACGAGTCTACTAAAGGAAGGGTACTAGCTGCCATAGAGCGCGCGCATTAGTTACGTGACGTAACTAAAAGGCTTAAAGAAAATTAGCGACAAATAGTAAACTAGCGGGCAGAGTACTATGACGCGTAGCACTTAAAGCGCTAAGCTTACTCTGTAGGAGATATAGTGCTGTTATTAACTAAGAACTTGCGACTACTAGTGCTAAAGAGGAAGATAGCAGCCTGATTTGTCGGACTATTTCGCGTGCTAGATATAATAGGCAATTAGGCTTATCGCCTAGCACTACCTTCCTAGTACTAGATCTATAATGTTTTCTATGTCTCGCTACTTAAGCCTTAGAAGGGCCGAGCGGGCAAAGAGCCTGCCTATCCTATGCCTCTCGCTAAAGACAGTAGCGAGTATGAGGTTCAGGCTATTAGGGGTACAAGGGTACATAGCGGTGTACGCTAATACCTAGTATAGTAGAAGGATTAGCTAGAGGACTACAACATCTAGGTTAATGAAACTGACTACGAGGGCACGAAGGACCTAATCGAAGTATACCTAGCGCAAGAGAGAGGCAAGAAGAGATTAGGCAGAGGACAAAGGAAAAAGTAAGCCTAGAGGGAAACGGCATTGCAGGCTACCTATATTTTAGCCCTAGGCGGGGCGTAAAAGCTAAGCATGCTTATAGCTAGAGCTGCCTACCCCCCTAAGAGTACCTGAATTAGGGCTACTTATTATCCTCTACTACTATATCCGCATCCTCCTCTGCCTCTACGTCTTCATCATTGTCAGGGCGACGACTCAGGAGGTCTATGAGGCCCTTACACTCCTAGCAAGGGGTTAGCAGACAATAATTAGATAGGGAGTATTTACGGGATATGCTTACCTCTATCTTGTCATTAAGGCAGGCCTAGAGCCTACTTATGGCGGCGTCAGCGCAAGTGAGATCCGCGCGGGGCACGCGGGCATCTAGGAACTATTAGCAGGTTAGCATGCGACAAGCGAACGACAGGCTAGGGGACTTATAGCGCAGCTAAGCTCGAAGAGGCCTACTAAGGCCTACGTGTTCTACTTAGTAGCAGCGACAGCCTAGCTGCTACTACCTGCTAGCGCGGCGCTAGTAGCACGCTTGGCCTTAGCCGTAATAGCAGGGAAGCGCTTAGGCATAGAGTCATAGTTACGCTATAGCCTCTATAGATAGTTAGTACCTAAAATCTATGCCTAAGGTATGCGACAAGCAGGCGGAAAACATACCTTAAGTAGCGGGCGCTAGTTCGCGGCAGCGTCTAGGTAGGCCCGCTAGGCCATGGCGTAATCCTCGCTAGTAGTATCAGAGTCGCGCCTAACACGCTTGGCCTTAGTGTAAGCGCGGAGCACGACATTATACTTAGCCGCTATAGCCTAGTTTATAGGGGTATACACGTAGTTACTCTTGCTATAGCTGCAAGCATAGTTAGTAGTTACGACAAGTAGGAGAAGTGTAAGCCTTAGGCAGACAAAGAGGCATACTACTCGTAACGCTTCTACTATCCTAACTTGAAGCACGCGTTATATAGCCTATACTCTAAAATCAAGTTAATAGCGCCCTACGTATGTTTAAAGCAAGTAACACGTACTAGAAAGGCCGATGTACTACGTGTAGCGCTTGTAGTCATCGACAAGTAGCTCCTTACTATGACTGTAGTAGGAGGAGGGTGTAAATTAAGCAGGCTAGGCGCCTGTTAACCTCGTGGGAGTAGCTAGCGTAGCGCTAGCGGCGATCTTAGAACCTTTAGGAGGCATGTTAAAAGGTTAATGTAATGAAGAAAGTTAGGATTACTGCATGCGAATAGCGGACTTTATACCCGCGCGCTATTTACGCTATAGAAGCTTCCTATAGCTATAAACTCCCTGTTACTACAAGCAACTAGCGCTAGAACTAATTAGAACTAACGAGCGTGTTTGCGGCATGCTTTACGTAGCGACAAAGAGTCATGTTACCTAAGTCATAACTCTGGCACGATTCACAACCTGCCTCCGCGAGGAAGGGGGTTTAGGAGAGAGCTACCTACTTACAGAGTAAACTGTAGGGGACCTAATCTTGCTTAGCGTAGGAAGGAAGCTCTCTGAGTGTCAAGACGACCCTTATAGGAGAAGGGGGCAAATGATACCAGACGGCCGAGCTATAGGCTTATTCGGTTATGCTAATAAGCTAAGCCGCACGTGACGTACGTAGGCGCATCTTATACGCTTCGCGAAAGAATTAAAGAAGGGTAGTAATTAGTTTTTAGACCTTACCCTATCATTAGGAATAGAGGCTCTATATGCTGCTACATACCTACGTATCGACTACTAGTCGCATACTATATCACATAGGCAAGCCTAAGCCTAATAGTTCTGAATAAGTTAGATGATATTAAGTCTAATGTCATGTAGTAGCATAACCTCTCTTTCTGTGTTCTCGTCTTCCTCTAACTTAGGAATGACGGCTTTGACAAGCTCATAGTTGTCGTCAGAACTTTCTTCTTCTACTAGCTCCTATTGTCTTAGGGCTACTTCATTAGAAGGTATACCCTATAGTACACAGATAGACTATGCCTTATTATGGCTAGGGTACTATTCGGAACTATCTTTGTTACTCTTGTAAATCCGACAATCGTCGTTATAGCACATAGTCTAAGTAAGTAAGGCATAGTCTAGTACTCGAGTAGTAGTAGCTGTCTGCCTAGGCGCTAATGTCGTTGCGCGGGCCTGTTCTGTCTGTTACAGTTTATGACGCTACTTCTTAACAGAACATTTGCGAGCAAAGTGTCCTTTCTTTCTATAGTTATAGCACTTAAGATTACTCTTGTCAAATGGCTTCTTCAGAATACTCTAGGTAGGAGAGCCCTTCTGTAGCTTTCCTTAGAGTCCGTTCCTTAGACGTCCCTTAGTTGCATCTAACTCTATTAGTTAGAGACTATAGTAATCGCTTTGCTACTTTAGTGCTAATCGTTAGACCTTGTAGTTAGCCTGTGCTAGCCTGCGATTCCTATGTTGTTGTTCTTGCTGTCGTTTCTAGATGCGATTATCGATCCTAATCGCGAGATTGCTTATTCCCTTAAATGTCGTTAGTTAATCTCTTCGGGCAATTTCGTCTTTAACTGTCTCCTTTAGTCCCTAATAGAACTAAGCGGCTAAAGCGTTATCATTCTAGTCAACTTAAGCAGAGAGGGTCTAGAAGTCTGCCTAGTACTTAATAGCAGAACCCTTCTACTAGATTCCTAGGAGAGCTCTCTAGGCCTCTTGTTACTCGTTACTAAGCCTAAAGGCTTTACGTAATGCCTTAAACAAAGACTTGTCTAAGTTAAGAATCTCCCTAGTTGTTGTCTTCCTAGCTTCGACGCTCCTAACATAATCTAGATAATCTGATAGATGAGGCTAGATGAATTCGAACGCTAGTCCCTTTAGGTAAGAGATAATATACATCATTTGTTTATGATGTGTCGTAAACTGTTCCGTATCTACGTTAAATGCTAGCTAGCATTAGAGGATGAACATCTTAACTTGAGATCGTTGTCCTATGAACTCTATAGGGCTTCCTATCTTGAAGCCGTTGTTACTATGTCTGTTTCTAGTAGTTAAACCTGCAACAGATGCTAGAGCTATCTTACTAAGGTAAATGGATTTAAGCTACTAAGTAATTTCAGGTGTAGTAGCAACTTGTTCTTATAGTGTTAGTTAACTAGCGTCGCTAGATGTTAAACTAACAGCTAAAGAACTACTTGACATAGGCTTATGTTAAGCGCTTGACAAGTCCCCTGATACTTCCTTAGAAGTAGTGCTCAAAATGTTATAAGGGTAGATGCCGATAGCAGGAAGGGGATTAGGTGTTAGACTTAAAGAGTAGTAAAGAATATCGACAATAGCAATTAACCTTGTAACTAACTATCCCCCTTAGAGGAGAGGATTAAATTAAGCACAAAGCTCCTAACTACCTAGCCTGAAGCTATCCCTATATACAAGAGAGATCTTAGCAGCTCTATTAGATCTGTCGACAGACCCGTTAGACCTATGTCTGTAGATCTGTAGACTAAACCTACAGATCTAGGTGTCTGTCCTTACGTGACAGATCCTTTCTCCTATGTAGGCCTAGGGATCTGTAGACTAACCCTACAGATCTAGGTATCTATCCTTACATGACAGATCCTTCTCCTGTGCATGTGTTATGACTTATGCTACAGTGTTCTAATCTATGACTCTCGTGACATTTAGCAACCTCTAAGGCGCCCTCGTCAGAATTTCGATGAGAATAATCTACCTTATTTGCCTAGTTAGAGCGACATTAAGAGACAGCATAATTAGGAACTACGCTACTATAATTAGTATAATAAGCATGTACATCATAACCTGCTCCTTTGTGTCAATAATCTGACTAATCTAGTTACTAATTATGACGTAGAGGACTTCTTTAACGAGTAGTTTAGAGAGGGTCTCTAGCCTACTAGGCCTCGTCTAGCACTAGGTGCTAAGTTAGAGTATAACCTAGAGGATCTCATTACTCGTAGGACCCTTATCCATCTTCGTCAGGCAGAAGAAGCTCGCGCTAGGCAGAGTATTATTAGCAGGGAATTAACAGTTAGCGATTAGGCAACTAATTGTAGCTTGAACCGCCTTAGTAAGAGAATTAATGCTCTAACTTGTTAAGTCTAGGGTAGGCATTATCTGCCTCCTCGCTATGCTTGCACTCCTATCCTACTAATCGTCAAGGATAAGTCGTAATCGAGTAAGGGGCCTACTACACTATAGCAGTTACATTAGACCTAATCTGTTCTAAACACGATACTCCAGAATATGAGCCTTATCTAGAGCCCTACGTCTAGTCATTAGAGTATAGCATCCTCTAACGTTATTAGTTGTCTGCTTGCTAAGAGTTAGGAGCAAATAGCAACTTTGTCTCTAAGCCCTTTTACTCCTCTAACTAGGTGTCAACCTACTAACACCTACATAACTAGCATGAGCCTAAATACTCGTAGGAGCCCAAGTAACTAGCATGTTAGCAGTATTCACAACTAGCGCTCTAGCAACATCAGAATACTATCTCCTGCTTAGCTGTCTACTAAGCTTAAGCTAAACTTTCCTAGCATTAGTTAGTATGCTGCTAGCCATAGTACTCTACGTCAGAGTTAGAGTCTATATTTAGCGCGTTAGAGTTCGCATTTTGCAGGTTCGAGCCCTCTAGCTACTATGTAGAGGCCTAGGCTATAGTTGCCTTTAGGTCTTTAAGCTCCTCCTCCTTAGCCTAGTTGCATTAATCTATTGTATAGGATTACTAAGGCTAACCGTTTGCAGGATCGTTGTTAAGTTACGCTTACTAATCTGTCAGAGGTCTCTAACCCTTGTCAGATTCGTCTAGGTACCTCTAACTAGTTAGACATTTCTAAAGCAAGCTTATATCGTCCTAGTAGTAGGCCTTAAGCTAGTAGGAATCCGGGTCTTACAAGCTTGTAGCCTAGTAGTTAGAGTTCTTAGCCTTAGCGTAGCGGTCAGAGCTCTTAATCCTAGCGTAGTAGTAGTAGTTCTCGTAGTCTAAGTGTAGGTCGCAGGTAATGTAACTTGTTAGGTAGAGATTTTGGTTAACATATGAGATTCCTAAGGTAGCGGGTTATCTAGTGTATTTGTAGTACTACTATCTAGTAGCAGACATATGCATAATAAGAACTAAAAAGCTACTTCCTTAGCTAGAGCTACTCTACTACTCTGTTAAACTAGGTTCCTAGTTTCGGCTTTGTTAGACTATTAGCAACTATGTTATAGGTCTTAACATAGCTAATAGATATGATTCCCTTCTTGCATAGATTGCACTAGTAATAGTAGGCTATGTTAATATGCTTTAACCTCTCGCTTACATAAGCATCCCTAGTAAGGGTAATTACCGCTTAGTTATCTCCTTGCAGCTATACTATTAGTGACCTAATCGCGAACTTCATCTCCTCCTTAATAAGTAGGCTCTAACTAATAGGTTGCTCTATCTTCATATCTTAGAGAATCTAACATAGAAACTACAACTACTTTGCACATCTTACTATTACTATGTACTCTGCTTCTATTATAGATCTAGCTACTAACTTCTGCTTCTTACTTGCCTAAGATATTAGACCTCCTACTAGTAGGTAGACATTACCTAGGACTAATATACAATCTGTCTTGTCTATTACGTAGTTAGAGTTAGAGTATCCTTCTAGTGTTCTCTAACCCTTTGCTATATTAACAATCCTAAGGTCATTTATCGAGCGCATGTATCTTCCTAGCTTCTTTAGGGCTTGCTAGTAATGCTAAGCCAGGTCTAACATGTACTAACTTAATCTTCTAAGCGCAAACGTAATGTCTAGTTAGGTTAGAATGCCTACGTACATCTATCTCCTAACACCTTCCTAGTACTCCTTGCGATTCACTCTAACGTCGTTCGGCCCTAATAGTCTGATTGCATTATAGCTATCTATTAGCAATTAGGTTAGTGTAGCGTTCTTCCTAGTCATTATGAGCTTGTCTAGAACTTTGTTAATATAGTGTGTCTAATCTAGCCGCAAGGTGCCTACTTTTTAGAATCTAACTATTCTGAGGTTTAGCAAGTATGTTGCCTTACCTAGGTCCTTAATCTTAAAGAATGTCGCAAACTTGCTCTTAAACTAATTTACATTGCCTATGCTCTTAACTCTAATCATGATGTCATTAACATAGACTAAAATCATTAGCTTTTAAGTGTTATAGACAAAAAGGTAGGGGTCTACCTCGCTCTAATAAAAGCCGATCTTCTTGATCTTTCCTTTACATAGCTAGTACTAGTCCCGGGCCACTTGCTTTAAGCCATATAGACTTTTTAGTAGCTTTAACACCTTACTAGGTTTAACCTTCATACCTAGTAGAGCTCGCATTAGAATGCGTTCCTTTAGGACTAATTTAGTAAAGATGTTATTAACATCGACCTAGTGTAACTCCTAGTTGTTCATGTAGACTATAGCTATAAAGATCCGAATAGTATTATGTCTAACTATTAGAGCAAAGTTGTCTTCAAAGTTAACTCTAAGGATTGAACTAAAACCTCTAGCTACTAGCTATGCTTTAAACTTGTTAACTAATCTATCTATATTATACTTTACATTAAAGACCTATTTTGACGTAATCAGGTTAGCATCCTTTAGTACAACTATTGTTTTGTATGTCTAGTTGCCCTTAAGTACTCTAATCTCTACCTAGATAGCCTCTAACTATAGGTGTCCCTATTTCTTGTTAGAGATAGCCTACTCGTATGTCTTTAGGATAGGTATCTTCTCTAATAGTCGCATTCTAGCTCCTACTACTACTATGCTATATTCTTCTGCCTATGTAGTAAATGCAACCTAGTTGCCCTTATACTAGTAGGTATCCTTATCTATGCTTAATTTAATTATAGCATCATGAGTCGTAATGAAGCTGTAGATAGTTTCTATTATCCTTTTTGCCTTCTCTTGCCTGCTATTGTCATTCTAATCGCGACCTCTCTTACTAGTAACCTCGCTTAACTATCTCGGATTATGCACTATATCTCTAACTCTAATGCCCTTAGATGCCTCTAACCTTGCTCTTGTCTTCTTGCTAAGTACTATAGGTAGTACGACTAGTAGGTTTGGCACTTTCGCATGCTCTAACTTGTACTCTTTTGCCTGCTCTAACTTGTGCTTAGAGTCAAGATCATGTCTCTTAATAAATTTGTTAGTCTTAGGTTTAGGTAGTACCTAGACATATGTCGTAATCTTGCGGGTTACCTATGCTAGGTTTAGGGTAGATAGCTTCTTAGGCGGACGTCTAACTAGCTGTCACGTTAGTGTAGAGCTACTCTGATTCTTCGGAGTAAAGCTAAGGTTCAAATTACCCTCCTTGCTTTCCTCGAAGAATTTGACAGATTAATTTGACAGATCCTGTCATAATAACCTTCTCCATGTCTAGCGCCTAAACCTTCTACATCTTAGTAGTAGCTTCGACATACCTAATAAACACGCCTTCCTGTCTGTAATGTATAAGCTTGTCCTTTCTCGAATCCTTTAGTAACAACTTAGAGTAATATAGTATGCGACTAGTAGTTAATATGTAGGTATGTAGTAGCGTATAGAGCCTCTATTCCTAATGATAGGGTAAGGTCTAAAAACTAATTACTACCCTTCTTTAATTCTTTCGCGAAGCGTATAAGATGCGCCTACGTACGTCACGTGCGGCTTAGCTTATTAGCATAACCGAATAAGCCTATAGCTCGGCCGTCTGGTATCATTTGCCCCCTTCTCCTATAAGGGTCGTCTTAACACTCAGAGAGCTTCCTTCCTGCGCTAAGCAAGATTAGGTCCCCTACGGTTTACTCTGTAAGCAGGTAGCCTCCTCCTAAACCCCCTTCCTTGTAGAGGTAGGTTGTAAATCATGCTAGAGTTATGACTTAGGTAACATGACTCTTTGTCACTACGTAAAGCGTGCCGCGAACACGCTTGTTAGTTCTAATTAGTTCTAGCGCTAGTTGCTTGTAGTAACAGGGAGTTTATAGCTATAGGAAGCTTCTATAGTATAAACAGCGCGTAGGTATAAAGTCCGCTATTCGCATGCGGTAATCCTAATTTTCTTTATCATATTAACCTTTTAACATGCCTCCTAAAGGTTCTAAGATCGCTGCTAGCGCTACGCTAGCTACTCCTACGAGGTTAACAGGCGCCTAGCCTGCTTAATTCACGCCCTCCTCCTGCTACGGTCATAGTAAGGAGCCGCTTGTCGACAACTACAAGCGCTACACGTAGTACATCGGCTGTTCTAGTACGTGTCGCTTGCTTTAAACATACGTAGGGCGCTATTAACTTGATTTTAGAGTACAGGCCATATAACGTGTGCTTTAAGTTAGGATAGCAGAAGCGTTACGAGTAGTATGCCTCTTTGTCTACCTAAGGCTTACACTTCTCCTACTTGTTGTAACTACTAACTATACTTGCAGCTACAGTAAGAGTAACTACGTATGTACCCCTATAAACTAGGCTATAGCGGCTAAGTATAATGTTATGCTCTACGCCTGCGCTAAGGCTAAGCATGTTAGGCGTAACCCTGACACTACTAGCGAGGATTACGCTATAGCCTGGCGGGCCTACCTAGACGCTGCCGCGAACTAGTGCCTGCTACTTAAGGTATGTTTTCCGCCTGCTTGTCGCATACCTTAGGCATAGGTTTTAGGTACTAACTATCTGTAGAGGCTATAGCGTAACTACGACTCTATGCCTAAGCGCTTCCCTCCTATTACGGCTAAGGCCAAGCGTGCTGCTAGCGCCGCGCTAGCAGGTAGTAGCAGCTAGGCTGTCGCCGCTACTAAGCAGAACACGTAGGCCTTAGTAGGCCTCTTTAAGCTCGGCTATGCTATAAGTCCCCTAGCCTATTATTCGCTTGTCGCATGCTAACCTGCTAATAGTTCCTAGATGCCCGCGTGCCCCGCGCGGATCTTACTCGCGCTAAGGCTGCCATAAGTAGGCTCCGGGCCCGCCTTAATGACAAGATAGAGGTAAGCATATCCCGCAAATACTCCCTGTCTAATTGTTGTCTGCTAACCCCTTACTAGGAGCGTAAGGGCCTCATAGACCTCCTGAGTCGTCGCCCTGACGATGATGAAGACATAGAGGCAGAGGAGGATACAGACATAGTAGTAGGGGATAATGCGGAGATAGTAGTAGAGGATAATAAGTAGCCCTAATTCAGGCACTCTTAGGGGGGTAGGCAGCTCTAGCTACAAGCATGCTTGGCTTTCGCGCCCCGCCTAGGGCCAAAATATAGGTAGCCTGCAATGCCGTTTCCCCCTAGGCTTACTTTTTCCTTTGTCCTCTGCCTGATCTCTTCTTGCCTCTCTTCTACGCTAGGTATGCTTCGATTAGGTCCTTCGCGCCCTTACAGTTAGTTTCATTAACCTAGATGTTATAGTCCTCTAGCTAATCCTTCTACTATACTAGGTATTAGCGTATACTACTATGTACCCTTATACCCCTAATAGCCTTAACCTTATACTCGCTACCCTCTTTAGCGAGAGGCATAGGATAGGTAGGCTCTTCGCCCGCTCGGCCCTTCTAAGGCTTAAGTAGCAAGACATAGAAAACATTGTAGATCTAGTACTAGGAAGGTGTCATGAGTATCAGGAGTGCTACGAGTCACAGGATCGTAAGGGTCCTAAGGACTATAAGTTATAAGCATAGTTATAGGAGAAAGGATCTGTTACATAACGACAGATCCCTAGATCTGTAGGGTTAGTCTCTAGATCTATAGGCCTATAGGGGAGAAGGGATCTGTCACAGGATAACAGACTCTCGGATCTGTAGGGTTAGTCTACAGATCTACAGACATAGATCTATTAGGTCTGTTAACAGATCTAACAGAACTGCTCTGTCTCTCTAGTATATAGGGATGGCTTCAGGACAGGCAGTTAGGAGCTTTGTACTTAATTTAATTCCCTTTCTCTAGGGGATAGTTAGTTACAAGGACAATTGCTATTGTCGATATTCTTTACAGCTCTACGAGTCTAACACCTAGTTACCTTCCTACTATTAGTACCTACCCTTATGACATTTTAAGCACTACTTCTAAGGAAGTGTCAGGGGACTTATTAAGCGCTTAACATACGCCTATGTCAAGTAGTTCTTTAGCTGTCAGTCTAACTTCTAGTAATAGTTAACCGAAACTACAAGGACAAGTTACCGCTATACCTTAAATTACGTAGTAGCTCGAATCTATTCACCTTAGCGAGATAGCTCTAGCATCCGTCGCAGGTTTTACTACTAGGAATAGACATGGCAACAACGGCTTTAAGATAGGAAGCCCTATAGAGTTTACAGGACAACAATCTCAAGTCGAGATGTTTATCCTCTAATGCTAGTTAGCATTTAACGTAGATATAGAACGGTTTACAACACATTATAAGCAAATAATGTACATTGTCTCTTACCTAAAGGGACTAGCGTTCGAGTTTATCTAGCCTCATCTAACAGATTATCTAGATTACGTTAGTAACGTCGAAGCTAGGAAGACAACAACTAGGGAGATTCTTAACTTAGATAAGTCTTTGTTTAAGGCGTTACGCGAAGCTTTTAGGCTTAGTAATAAGCAACAAGAGGCTAAGAGAGCTCTCCTAGGAATCTAGTAGAAGGGTTCTGCTATCAAGTACCGCGCGGACTTTTAGACCCTCTCTGCTTAAGTCGACTAGAATGATAATGCTTTAGCCGCTTAGTTCTACTAGGGACTAAAGGAGACAGTTAAAGACGAAATTGC
>JADDMT010000161.1:0-54984 GCA_021401465.1 Teratosphaeria epicoccoides
ATCACGTGACAGATCCCTTCTTCCTTGCAAGCCTATAGATCTGTAGACTAACCCTACAGATCCGGGGATCTGTCCTCACGTGACAGATCCTTTCTTCCATGACTATGCCTATGACTCATAGTACTCCTATGACGGTACTATGACTCATAGCACTTAGGACCCACATGATCCTGTATCCTACAGTACTCCGGACAGTACTCCTGACACTCATGACACAGAGAGACATAGAACATAGGGTGTATTCTCATCTGCTTAGGTAGCTATAACTCAAAATTAACTAGTCCTTTCTTAGCCTTGATCCTGAATAGTCCTAGTTTTATAGCGTCTAGTTTTTACTTAGCTTGTCCGATTTAATGTAATAGCAGAGGAGATATACTTTGTCCCCCTCCTTTAGAATTAGTCCCTTAATTCTCTTACGATTCGCGTACTATGCTATGTTCTGCTAATAGAACTGCAGGTTAAGTCGTGCTTCTGTTTATAGTCGGCGTAGATGTTCTACTCGTCCGAGTGCTACTAGGTTCGGATTACTAGCTAAGATGTCCGGGATGTCTTCTATAGCTGATCTATATGCCATCTAAAAAGGCAAGAGTCCTGTCGACTCTGCTAGCATACTATTATACGCGAGCTATGCTATTAGCAACAACTCTACCTAGTTGTTCTAGTCTCTATTCACATAGGATCGAAGGTACTATTCTAACGTCTGATTTAGACGTTCTGTCTGTCTATCTGTCTAAGGGTAGAAGGAAGTACTTAGTTGATGTTTGACCTAGAATTGCCTCATTAGGGCTCTCTAGAAGTTAGAGGTAAACACGGATCCTCGATCCGTTACTAGGTCCTGTAGCATGCTATGTAGTGCTACTACCTATTTAATGAAGACATGTGCGATATCTTTAGTCTTAAAGTCTTTGTAGTAAGGGATAAATTTCCTAAACTTAGTAAATCGGTCGACTACTACCATGATCCTGTCGAAGAACTCATTCGTAGCGGGTTCTCTTGACTAAGGTAGTTTAATAATGAAATCCATGGCGAGCGATTCCTATAGCTGTTAAGGTACCTTAAGTAGTCGTAGTAGCCTATATAGTTTATAACAGTTATGCTTACTTTATTAGTAAGTTACACATTAACGGACGTAGTCCTCGATTACCTTGCTTATCCTAGGGAAGTAATATTCTTGTCAGAGAATTTGCTTCATTTTAGATACTCCCGGGTATCCTGCCTAAGGTACGTCATGTTAGAGTCATAGTAGCTCCGCTCGTAAAGACGTTAGCATGTATATTAATCCTTAAAACAGAAGGATTCTGTCTTCGTCTTCCTAATCCTCCTGTCTATTCATGTCGTCGTAGACAGCGAGTGCAGTTAGGTCGTAGACTAGCGCGTTCTTCAGGTCGTCCTGAAATTCACTAGTCTATGTGACAGTCGTAGCCGCGAGTCAGTTAACTCCTAGCATGCTATCGCTATTTTCCTAGAGAACAGCATGTTTCTCCTGCTTCACGCCCTTCATGTAGTCTGTCTGGCGGCTAAGTGCATCGGCGCGTGCGTTATCGGTCCCCTTGCGATAGACGATCTTATAGTTAAAACTAGAGAGCTCCTTACTCTACCGAACCTGTCGTCAGTTTAACTCTTTCGTCGTTATGAAGTATCGCAAGTTCTCATAGTCTGTGTAGACCGTGACCTAGTGCTTAGAACCTTCTAAGTAGACTTGCTAGGCCTTGTAGGCGTCTACTATAGCTAGAAGTTCTTTGTTGTAGACGTCGTATTAGAGTTTAGGTCTAGACAATTTCCTTGAGTAGTAGGCGACTAGCTGTAGTCGTCTACTGTCATAAGGGTAGGTGCTAATAGCAGGAAGGTAACTAGGTGTTAGACTCGCAGAGCTGTGAAGAATATCGACAATAGCAGTTAACCTTGTAACTAACTATCCCCTAGGGAAAGGGAATTGAATTAAGCACGAAGCTCCTAACTGCCTGTCCTGAAGCTACCCCTATATACTAGAGAGACAGAGCAGCTCTGTTAGATCTGTCGATAGACCTGACAGATCTGTGTCTGTAGATCTGTAGACTAACCCTATAGATCTAAGGGTCTGTCATCCTGTAATAGATCCCTTCTTCCTTATAGGCCTGTAGATCTGTTAATACGGTTAATACTAGGGGGCAATTAGAACCGCATGGGTTCTAATGCCTGCCCTTAGCATGTAGTAACCCTGCTACATATGGCAAGGGGGTCCTTCGTATATACGTTAGCTTATATGTCGTCTAAGTAGGATTAGTTGTCAACGTAGGACGCCCCTACGTCGCTCTTCCTACAGTACCCCTGCGGGGTTAGGCTCAGACATGCTTTCCCTAATTAAGGATCGTCAGGGGTTATAAGCACCCTTAGCGCTACCTCTGCAATAAGCAGAAAGCAGCGCTGTCTTATACCTACTAAAAGGTCGGATTACTCTGTCACACTGCGAGATATTTTCATATTATATAGCATATACATCTATATTAGTTCTGCTTTCTCCCCCCTGCTTTACAGTCTAGCAGAGAATACTACGATATGTCCGGAGTACTACGAACTTGTAACTAACGCGTAGCGAGCGCCATCCTAAGCGCCCGCGATGGCGAAGCTAGCCTGAGTAACTAGCCCGCAGAAGTACCCGCTACAAGCGACACTGCATCGAGCGACAGTTCCGCTAGAGGCTAATTACACGGCAGACAAGGCAATAGACCCCCTATATAGGGACCGCAGTAAACCCCGACTATCGACCTGGCCCTTATAGCCATGATTGTCGATTAGGTCGCGAACCGCCTTGCGAACTAGAGCTAGAGCCGTACTGCTTCTAGTAGCGACAACAGCGAGGACGACGAAGACGTCGCTATAAGCGGTACTAATAAACTAGCGGACAAAGAAATCTAGCGAGATTTCACGCTAGGGACCTACGAAGACAACTTACTAGGAGGCGCAGACCCTCCGCGTGTGCCCGCGAACCTAGTGCCTGAATTCGGGGCCATAGTAGGCTAACTAGGAGGCAGTCGTAACGCACGTAACCCGAAGCCGTTTAAGGGAGACACCTTAAAGGAGGCTCGAACTTTCTTGCAGGCATGTAAGGCAGTTTTTGTGCTTAACCTATGCGGATATTCCATAGAGGGTAAACGAGTCGCCTTTAGTGTAATGTAGCTCGAAGAGGATAAGGAACCTCGCAATAATTAGCATGAGTAGTATGACCTTATACGGGTCTATGACAGAACGTATATGTAGGCGGACTTTCGCTAGTTCTGTGTCGACTAGGTCGAGGATCTAGGGAATCGCGCCCTTACTATGTCTGTCAAGTACGAGAAGGCTAAGCAGGGGAAGGGACAAATAACCTCTAGCTTCGCTACCTACCTTGCCACACTCGAGGGACAGATGCTACCCTATACTAAGACGTAACGCGTGCGGCACTTACTCGTCAAACTTGATGACAATCTTCAGAACACGATCATAACTTTCCATGAACTTCCGACAACTCGGCAAGACCTCGTGTCCCTTGCGACATGTATAGAAATCACCTTGAAGCGAAATGGAAAATCGGGCGGTAAGGACAATAAGCGTCTAAGCCCTAAAGACCTACTAAAGGGCCGCTATTACAAGCGCCCTAGGGGTCACGTCTAACGCGGTAGTTCATTCCGGAGGAGCAAGCCCTCCGAGCTAAAAGACGGTAGCGAGAAGCCTCCGAGTAGCTACTATATCTGTAGAGCGAGGGACTACTAGGCGGCTCGCTGTCCTAAACGAAGTAATAGGAAGAAGGTAAGCTAGGTGTCCGAAACCTCCCTAGAGAGGAGGCGAAAGAAGGACAAGCCCGAGACAACCGAATAGCTACTATGGGTATCTAAGCTGTCTGTCACCGATAGTGTAGACTCGTGGCCTGCCTAGCGCCTATCCGGCCGGTACGGTCCAAGTTAATAGCTTGCTTAAGCTAGTAGACTATATGTTAGATGACCTTGCGGAGGTTAACGTGATACCCTAGAGAGTAATCGTACGGCTCGGTTTGAAGCTAATCCTAGGAGCCCTGCTACCTACCATGAAGTCCTTTCGGGGCGAAGGTGTAGCGGCTCGAGGCGCGTACAATGTGCGCCTCTAACTCGCGGACTCCTCAGGAGAAGTGCGCGAGACTAACGAAGTCTTCTACGCTAAAGACGTTCCTGATAAGGAGCTCCTGCTCGGCCGCCCTTAGCGCTACAAGCAGGGAGTCGTTGTTAATGGAGCTACTAACAACTAGTTCTACGGCTCTATAGGCGAAGTTCCTACAGTACGGATGCGTGACGCATACAGCTTCTACAAGGACATGAAGAAGGTCTAATGCATGTATGCGGTCCGCATACAGAACGTTAAGGAGGACGTTACCCTTCCGCCTAAGTTAGAGGAATACGCCGATATTTTCGACGCAGAGGCTGCGGCCTATGCCTGGGCCCTAGACGCGGAACATGCGATTAACCTTAAGGAGGGTTACAATCCTCCGCATCGACCTCTATACCCTATGTCGGAATCGTAGCTCGAAACACTTCGAGACTACCTCTACAAGGCGCAAAAGAACGCGTGGATCCGACGAAGCGACAGCGAGGCTAGAGCGTTAGTTATGTTCGTCCTAAAGAAGGATAACACGCTCCGCCTATACGTTAACTATAGGGGCCTTAACGCGGTAACCTAAAAGAACCGCTGCCCCCTACTACTTATTAGCGAGACGCTTGACCGCCTTAGTCGCGCCGCTATCTTCTCGTCTATCAACTTGAAGGACGCCTACTACTAGATACCGATCCGAAAGGGCGACAAGTAGAAGACTATATTCCGAATGTAGTATAGACACTTCGAGTATATAGTGATGCTGTTTAGCTTGATTAACGCACTAGCAACGTTCTAAGCGTATATTAACTAGGCCCTAGCCAGCCTCGTTAATACCTGCTACGTAGTATATTTAGACGATATACTAGTCTACTCTAACTCGAAGGAGGAGCATATTTGGCATCTAAGGATAGTACTCAAACGGCTCCGCAAGTTCGCTCTATACGCGAACCTAAAGAAGTGCTTATTCCTAACAGATAGGATTAAGTTTCTCGGATACATTGTCTCTACAGAAGGAGTCATCATGGATGACTGAAGGATGTCCGTAATCGCGGAGTAGCTGTAGCTAACTACCCTCCGAGAAGTGCAGGTATTCCTAGGATTTACTAACTTCTACTGTAGATTCATACGGTCCTACTCGAAGATCATGGCTCCCCTCATGGCCCTCGCAAAGGGCACGACTCAAGGAAAAAAGCTAGGGATAGTGCCTTAGGAGGAGGCTTAGAGCAAGGCTTTCTCTAAACTTAAAGCAGCTTTTCAAACTACGCCTATACTTCGGCACTTTGACCCCGCTACGAAGATCCGGATAGAGACCGATGCTTCAAAATTCGTAATAGCCGCAATTATATCGCAGCTCTAGTTGCACGAAGGCAGTACGCAATAGTACCTGATTGCCTTCTAGTCGCGGAAGATGCAGGGCGCTAAGCTTAACTACAAGACTTACGACTAAGAGCTTTTAGCTATTGTTAACGGCTTTAAGGAGTACCGACACTACCTCGAAGGCGTAGCGCACCCTATTAAGGTGCTTACTGACTATAACAATCTTCGCGGCTTCATAGGAGTAAAGCAGCTTAGTAGTCGACAAGCAAGGTAGGCGACTTTCCTCGCTAGCTTTGACTTCGTTATCTAGCATCGTTCTAGGAAGACGAATCCGGCCGATAGTCCTTCGCGACGACCGGACTACGACACTAGGGAGGAGGGTAACTAATAGCTTCTCCCTACGCTACAAACGAAGCTTGTAGTTTAGGGCGGCGATCTGTCGTTAGCTCCTCTTGTAGGTTGACTACAGGTCTAATAGGGCCTTATAGCCTCCGCTAGTAACAAACCCTCCTATCTAGCAGTTATAGCGACTATGTCTAGCTTGATCCGTGCGGTAGTTAACCGGCTTACATACAGTAAGTATACGATGTCTAAAGAACCCTTTAAAGAAGTCTCGAGACTTATTTAGCGGTTGTAAGAGCGAGAACCGGAGTTGATTAATAAGGGTATAGCCCTCTAGGACACTATAGGCAGTCCGAAGTACTAGACTAAGTCAGGCGACTTATAGTACTTTGATAATAGGCTCTACGTACCTGCTTACTACGTACTCTGTTCGCAGCTCCTCCGTATTCATTATGACGATAAACTCGCGGGCTATTTTGGCGCAGAGAAGACAAACGTACTTCTCGGGCGCAAATACTAGTAGCCTACGCTAGAACAGGATGTCTCTAACTATGTCAAATCCTGCTAGACGTGCTAGATCAGCAAATCTCGGCACTATCGCCCCTACAGCGATGCTTAGGCGCTCCTACTACTAGAGAGACTATAGCAAGACTTAACCATAGATTTCATTACTAATTTGCTACTAGCAAAGTAGAGAGGCAATGTAGTTAATGCTATCCTTATACTAGTCGACTAATACTCTAAGATGAATGTCTTTATCCTATGTACGAAAAGGTGTACAAGTAGCGAGCTTGCGCGACTACTTCGCGACGAAGTCATATGGCGCTTTAGTGTCCCCCGAAGTATCCTATTAGATCGAGGTTCTGTCTTTACTAGTAAATACTAGCAAGAATTTGTGTTTAAGGCGCGTGTTAAGCACCGCCTAAGTATAGCATTCTATCTACAGACTAATAGTCAGACTAAACGTATGAACTAGACTCTTAAGTAGTACCTTTAGTGCTACTACGCTAAGAACTAGGATGCCTAGGCTGACGCAATTCCTATAGCGGAATTTGCAGTTAATAACAGCGTGTATACTACTATGCGCATGTCGCCATTTCAGATTCTTTATAGCTTTGATCTAGAAATACACCTAGAACCGCCTCAGGACGAGTCTTCTGAGGAGAGGGTGCCGGCCGCCGCGGAATTAGCGCGGCGTATGCGCGAGGTACATTCGGTGCTAATAGAACACTAGAAAAAGGCCTTAGAATCCTAGATTAAACATAATAACGCCTATGCTAAACCGATGTAGTACGTAGTTAGTACGAAGGTGTTACTATCGACGAAGAATCTCAAGCTGAAACTTCTAAGCAAGAAGATGACGCCAAGGTTCGTTAGACCCTTCTAGATACGTGACGTAATAGGCTCGCAGGCGTACCGGCTATCGTTACTATCGTCATATTATGTGCACGACATCTTCTACGTATCTCTACTCGAACTATAGGTATAGCACAAGGGCGAAGAGCCTACGGACCTGATGCTAGTAGCAGAAGAGAACGAAGAGTAGGAAGTCAAGAGTATTAAGGACAGTATATAGCGTAAGGGCGCAATGTACTATCTAGTAAAGTAGAAAGGATACCTACCTAAGTACACATAATAGGTTCCGGCCGAAGACTACAAGAACGCTCTAGAAGCTATTCGTGAATTCGAAGAGTAGAGGAGGCATAAGCAGGGCTTAAGAAGGTCGATTCGTAGGAAGATAAGGGTTCTAGAGCAGAATTCTTAACACGTGTATATAGCGCATAACGCGCGAAGTGATAATAAGAAGCAAACGCCCTACTTATACATCATTAATGCCTAAAGGCACACCTAGAATAAACCTAAGAAGAACAAGAGACATGCTCGGATTAGCTTCGTAGCTAATGCTTAGCGACTACTAGTTAGGGGCTTCCTGACTAAACCCGAAGTAGAAGAGTCTTTCTTGTTACGGTCCGCTAGGGACTGCCTACCTATACGGGGTCTACCAAATACCCTGAAGCAACCATAAGTGACAGGAGTAGCAACGCCACGAAGGGAGGCCGGCATCTTCTTCTTTAGTAGGTTACAAGGGAGCTCGTCTTCGGAGCCTATAGTAGCTAGAGAGCTAGCGACACCCTTACTACGCCTAGTTGCGACGACTACCTTATCCTTAGCATTAGAAGGCGAAGAGACTCGAGCGCGCTTGCGGCTGTTACGCTCGGCCCTCGAGATCATCTTGCGCTTCTTGACACAAGTGTCGACTATATCATGAGACTTAGTGTCCTCCTTAGGCGTAACTAGTATAGTGACACTACAGCGCGAAGGGACTACGTTAGGACTAAAGGTATCCTAGACGTCGTCATCCTCCTTATCCTCAAAGATCTAGCCTAGAGGCTTGTGCCTTAGCGTCTTGACGGACGTAGTGCGGGTCGCAAGCAGGGAAGGTTCGGCTTCCTCGTCGCTGACATTAATTTCGGCCCTAGCCTTCTTCTTCTTCTTAGACAGTAGCGTCGAGGCAGCGTAGGCGGCGGCGCTATAATGTGTTAGCTGTACGCACGCGACAGGATTCGAGTGAGTAACTTACGGCTTAGTCCTTAGGACTAGCTTAGAGGCAGGCTGTCTCTTATTACGGCGCTAGGGCGTAGCCTTAGCGGCAGGAGCGGTAAATTGCTTGATGACCTTCTTGCGGATCATCCGCGTCTTAAAGTCATCGTTAATAGAGGCAAGGGCCCCGAGTTACTAACGCTAACGGCTAGTCGGATATTTCTCGACGCTAACGTTAGCCTAGCGGAGAAAGTCAGCATTCATACTTAGAGGGTACCTACACTATATGCGTACTATAGCGAAGGTCTCGACCCTAACAGTTAGCACCTTCAAGATCTTCTAGACTAAGTCTGCGATCAGACCTAGATAAACGTTTTCGCCTGTTAGCAGAGAGTCGAAGCGAACATCGCCGTGAGAATGGTTAGCAGTCGCGGTGAAGCACGAGAGGGCGCCGAGCAGGTAGGCGAGTACCTCGCGGTACTTAGCCTATAGCCTGTTTATAGTCAGAGTGCCTTTAGCAACCCCCTTGTTGCGCGTACTCTAGAAGTCATCGATGTTACGGCAGAGCTAGTTGTACTCGCCGTATACCTCTTTAGGGAGGTCTTAGCATTTTTGATGCTTGCTATTACAGTTAACATAATTGCGGTAGACACTGCCCTCATTAAATCCGCTGACGTAGATCTCGGCTACGCTTCAGTTAGTACAAGTCACGTATACCTCGCGGGTAGGGGACGCCTTACTAACACGCGGAGGAGAAATGTGTGCTACTTAGCTACTAAGGTCGTCAAGGCATTGTCGACATGAGCGACAATCGCGGGCAGGGCGAGTAGCGTCGAACTTAGTCTGTAGCACATAAGCCATTATAGCTAAGATGAGTTAGTTGATCTTGATTGATTAATTGAAGAAGAAGAAGCTCTAGTTTAGACCTGCAGACATGGCGAGGCGCAAGCTAAGCAAAGTAGGAGCAGAGGTTAATGTTAGTGTCTTAGAACAGGAAAGTTTAGGAAGCGACGAGGTTTTTATACTCTCTAATAGCCCCCCTATTGCCTATCGCAACCGTTAAGCTAGTAACTCGAACTACATACGCAGAGTACCTACCTTTAGTTAACTTATAAGGGGACTAAATAATGTAATAACAGACAACGCGGCTATTACGCATGTGCGCTGACTACACTCGTGCTAGCCTACTAGCATGGAAATGTGGCGAGGCCCGCGCTAGGAGCGCGCTCCTACTGTTTCGAGTAGCGCGCGCAGAGTGTCCGCGTACTTTCCTACTACCCTAAGGTTCTACGACACGTTCTTCATAGTCACGACTATATAGGGACGGCTAAGCTACTTGGCGAGGCTGGCGCGCATGCTCGCCCTATAATTTCAAGGATTGACTAAAGTATGTACTCATGGTTTCCTAATATCTTGATCCGCATGTAAAGCGAAGGTGTTACGAAGCCGCCTAACATGTAACAGATTAAAACCCGCCTAAGTTAGCAGCCTCCGCCCTGTACTTGCTACGAAGGTATTAAGGTATGCGCATGACATATGTTACGTAGGCTATCTACCTATTTACCCTTGCGCGGTGTAAGTGTGCTACATCCCGTACCCTATACGTTCCGCGTGTATTACTCGGTAAGGCTAGGGACATCCTCATAGGAGGAGGGGCAGTGATACAGTTAATACTAGGGGGCCATTAGAACCGCATGGGTTCTAATGCCCGCCCTTAGCATGTAGTAACCCTGCTACATATGGCAAGGGGGTCCTTCGTACATACGTTAGCTTGTATGTTGTCTGAGTAGGATTAGTTGTCGACGTAGGACGCCCCTACGTCGCTCTTCCTATAGTACCCCTGCGGGGTTAGGCTCGGACATGCTTTCCCTAATTAAGGAGCGTCAGGGGTTATAAGCACCCTTAGCGCCACCTCTGTGATAAGCAGAAAGCAGCGCTGTCTTGTACCTACTAAAAGGTCGGATTACTCTGTCACACTGCGAGATATTTTCATATTATATAGCATATACATCTATATCATCTATAGACTAACCCTACAGATCTAGGGATCTGTCCTCATGTAACAGATCCTTTCTCCTATGACTATGCCTATAACTTATAGCACTTAGGACCCTCATGATCCTGAAACCTGTAGTACTCCTAACACTCATGACACTATCCCCCTCTTAGCCTAGCTTGTCCCTAAGCTACCTTATTAGTGTAGGGTTTCTCTTGTCATTTCTTTTTTATGCCGTAATGTCTTCTCTTTCTACATTACTGCCTTATGTCATCCTAGACACTAACGCCCCTTTAACGCAGAAACGTAAACGCTACGCGAATCGAATCTATCGTTAGGGACAGGACAGCATGAAGTCCTGTACTTAGTGTCAAGAGTTAAAGCTTGTTTGTTAGGTACACATTTCCTTAGGGAAATATTCGTAATGCTACTTTAGCAACTGTCGGAGTTGCGACGCGAAGGTGACAGAGGTCGAATAGAAGAAGTTAGGCGATTAGCGGAAAAGACTAATTGCTAATCTCGATTATGCGAAGGCGGTCCTAGCCGAGGCTTCGCAGAAGATAATAGAGGCGCATGCAAAGGAGATGCATCTTCGAAAACAGTTAGACGCGGTCGACCGGGAGGTCGAGGATAGTCGCGCTCTTAAGGAGCGTGAGATCAGGGAGGATGAGGCCAAGGAACAGGCTCTCTCGCAGGCTGGGTTTCTTCTTGACCTAGGTCCTTTAGCGGGTCTCGCTCTTAGTCCTACGACATAGAGCGTAATAGAGGGTTTCACTAACGCCTCATATTAGGGTTTCCTGGATGGCGTGATAGCCGAGCCGATCGACGGCGTCCCGCAGGAGTCTAGTCGTGGCTTAGGATCTTCTTCCTAGGTTCGTTCCTTTCTCGAAACTCCGTATCTTTTGCTAACAGTTTCGCAGATGTTCTAGGGGTTCCTAGGTGTTCTCGGTACTCCTATATCCTTCCCATTTTACTAAGTACTCTTGCTGTCTGTCCTGCTAGCGAGTGTCAACAATCTTTTTGACAGTGTACTCCGGTTCTTCTACTTCAGGGTCGAGTAGTAAGGGTTCTGTTTGCAGTGCGGCGTCTAGCGCTACTTATTCTAGCAGAGAGACATAGAACACAGGGTATATTCTCATCTGCTCAGGTAGCTGTAACTTAAAATTAACTGGTCCCTTCTTGGCCTTAATCCTGAATAGTCCTAGTTTTACAGCGTCTAGTTTTTTACTCGGCTTGTCCGATTTAATATGACGGCGGAGGAGATACACCTTGTCCCCCTCCTTTAGAATTAGTCCCTTAATTCTCTTACGATTCGCGTACTATGCCATGTTCTGCTAATAGAACTGCAGGTCGAGTCGTGCTTCTGTTTGCAGTCAGCGTAGATGTTCTACTCGTCTAAGTGCTACTAGGTTCGGATTACTAGCTAAGACGTCTAGAATGTCTTCTATAGCTGATCTATATGCCATCTGAAAAGGCGAGAGTCCTGTCGACTCTACTAGCGTACTATTATACGCGAGCTATGCTATTAGCAACAACTCTACCTAGTTGTTCTAGTCCCTATTCACATAGGATCGAAGGTACTATTCTAACGTCTGATTTAGACGTTCTGTCTGTCTATCCGTCTAAGGGTAGAAGGAAGTACTTAGTCGATGTTTGACCTAGAATTGTCTCATTAGGGCTCTCTAGAAGTTAGAGGTAAACATGGATCCTCGAACTGTTACTAGGTCCTATAGCATACTATGTAGTGCTACTACCCATTTGATGAAGACATACGCGATATCTTTAGTCTTAAAGTCTTCGCGGTAAGGGATAAACTTCCTAAACTTAGTGAATCGGTTAACTACTACCATGATCCCGTCGAAGAACTCATTCGTAGCGGGTTCTCTTGACTAAGGTAGTTTGACGATGAAATCTATGGCGAGCGACTCCTATAGCCGGTAAGGTACCTTAAGTAGTCGTAGTAGCCTATACGGTTTATAACAGTCATGCTTACTTTGTCGGCAAGTCACATATCGACAGACGTAGTCCTCGATTGCCTTGCTTATCCTAGGGAAGTAATATTCTTGTTAGAGAATTTGCTTCATTTTAGACACTCCCGGGTGTCCTGCCTAAGGTACGTCATGTTAGAGTCATAGTAGCTCTGATCGTAAAGACGTTAGCATGTATACTAATCCTTAAAACAGAAGGATTCCGTCTTCGTCTTCCTAACCCTCCTGTCCATTAATGTCGTCGCGGACAGCGAGTGCAGTTAGGTCGTAGACTAGCGCGTTCTTCAGGTTGTCCTGAAATTCACTAGTCCATGTGACAGTCATAGCCGCGAGTCGGTTGACTCCTAGCGTGCTATCGCTATTTTCCTAGAGAATAGCATGTTTCTCCTGCTTCACGCCCTTCATGTAGTCCGTCTGGCGGCTAAGTGCATTAGCGCGCGCGTTATCGGTCCCCTTGCGATAGACGATCTTGCAGTTAAAACTAGAGAGCTCCTTACTCTACCGAACCTGTTGTTAGTTTAACTCTTTCGTCGTTATGAAGTATTGCAAGTTCTCATAGTCTGTGTAGACCGTGACCTAGTGCTTAGAACCTTCTAAGTAGACTTGCTAGGCCTTGTAGGCGTCTACTATAGCTAGAAGTTCTTTGTCGTAGATGTCATATCGGAGTTTAGGTCCTGACAATTTCCTCGAGTAGTAGGTGACTAGCTGTAGTCGTCTACTCGGTCCTAGTTGACTCAAGCATGCCCTGAGTACTACGTCAGAGGCATCTGTTTCGACTATGATAGGCTTATCCAGGTCGAATACAAGTAAGATTAGCTGATCTGTGAATTGTCGCTTGAGTTCCTCGAAGGCATTTCGTTAGGCGTCGTCCTACACGAATAGTGTATCCTTCGTCGTAAGAGTCGTAAGTAGTGCCGTAATCTTCGAATAGTTTGCTACAAATCTTTAGTAGAAGTTAGCAAACCTAAGGAAGGACTATACTTCCTTAACATTAGTTGGCGTAGGCTACTCTTTTACGACTTAGACTTTCTTAGTGTCTATCTTGATTCTATTCTATGCTACTACGTAGCTAAGGAATTGTACTTCCTGCTTATGAAACTCGCTCTTCTAAGGCTTAACCTTCAACTAGTAATCCTAGAGTTTCTGAAGTACTTTGTCTACGTTAAATGCTAACTAGCATTGTAGGATAAACATCTCGACCTAAGATCGTTGTCCTATAAACTCTGTAGGGCTTCCTATCTTGAAGCCGTTATTACTATGTCTATTCCTAGTAGTTGAACCTGCGACAGATGCTAGAGCTATCTCGCTAAGGTGAATAGATTCGAGCTACTACGTAATTTGAGGTATAGCGGCAACTTGTTCTCAGAGTGTTAGTTGATTGTTGCTAGAAGTTGAACTAACAGCTAAAGAACTACTTAACATAGGCGTATGTTAAGCACTTGACAAGTCCCCTGATACTTCCTTAGAAGTAGTGCTTAAAATGTCATAAGGGTAGGTACTAATAGTAGGAAGGTAACTAGGTATTAGACTCGCAGAGCTATAAAGAATATCGACAATAGCAGTTAACCTTGTAACTAACTATCCCCTAGGGAAAGGGAATTAAATTAAGCACGAAGCTCCTAACTACCTGTCCTGAAGCTACCCCTATATATGATATAGATGTATATGCTATATGATATGAAAATATCTCGCAGTGTAACAGAGTAATCTGACCTTTTAGTAGGTATAAGACAGCGCTGCTTTCTGCTTATCGCAGAGGTAGCGCTAAGGGTGCTTATAACCCCCGACGCTCCTCAATTAGGGAAAGCATGTCCGAGCCTAACCCTGTAGGGGTACCATAGGGTCAGCGACGTAGGGGCGTCCTACGTCGACAACTGATCCTACTTGGACGACATACAAGCTAACGTATGTACAAAGGACCCCCTTGCCATATATGGCAGGGTTACTACATGCTAAGGGCGGGCATTAGAACCCATGCGGTTCTAATGGCCCCCTAGTATCAACCGTATCACTGCCCCTCCTCCTATAAGGATGTCCCTATCCTTACTAAGTAATGCACGCGGAACGTATAGGGTACAGGATGTAGCACACTTATACCGCGTAAGGGTAAATAGGTAGATAGCCTACGTAACATGTGTCATGCGTATACCTTAACACCTTCGTAGTAAGTACGGGGCGGAGGCTGCTAACTCAGGCGGGTTTTAATCCGTCACATGTTAGGCGGCCTTGTAACACCTTCGCTTCACATGCGGATTAAGATATCAGGAAACCGCGAGTACGTACTTCGGTTAATCCTTGAAATTATAGGGCAAGCATACGCGCCGGCCTTGCCAAGTAGCTTGGCTGTCCCTATTTAGTCGTGACCGTGAAGAACGTGTCGCAGAACCTTAGGGTAGTAGGAAAGTGCGCGGACGCTCTACGCGCGCTACTCGAAACGGCAGGAGCGCGCTCCTAGCATAGGCCTCGCCACATTTCCATGCTAGTAGGCTAGCACGAGTGCAGTTAGCGCACATGCGTGACAGCCGCGTTATCCGTTATTGCATTATTCGGTCCCCTTGTAAGTTAACTAAACGCAGGTGCTCTGCGCATGTAGTTCGAGTTACTAGCTTAACGGTTACGGTAGGTAACAGGGGGGCTGTCAGAGGGTATAAAAACCTCGTCACTTCCTAAACTTTCCTGTTCTAAGACACTAACATCGACCTCCGCTCCTACTTCGCTTAGCTTGCGCCTTGCCATGTCTGCAGGTCTATACTAGAGCTTCTTCTTCTTTAATTAATCAATCAAGATCAATTAACCCGTCTTAGCTATAATGGCTTATATGCTACAGACTAAGTTCGACGCTACTCGCTCTGCCCGCGATTGTCGCTCGTGTCGACGATGCCTCGACAACCTTAGTAGCTAAGCTGCACACATCTCTCCTCTGCGTGTTAGTAAGGCGTCCCCTACCCGCGAGGTATGCGTGACTTGTACTAACCGAAGCGTAGCCGAGATCTACATCGGCGGATTTGATGAGGGCGGTATCTACTGCAATTATGTCAACTATAATGGCAAGCATCAAAAATGCTAAGACCTCCCTGAAGAGGTATACAGCGAGCACAACTAGCTCTGCCATAACATCGATGACTTCTAGAGTACGCGCGACAAGGGGATTGCCGAAGGTACTCTGACTATAAACAGGCTATAGGCTAAGTACCGCGAGGCACTTGCCTACCTGCTTAGCGCCCTCTCGTGCTTTACCGCAACTACTAACCGTTCTCACGGCAGTGTTCGCTTCGACTCTCTGCTAATAGGCGAAAACGTTTGTCTAGGTCTAATCGCAGACTTAGTCTAGAAGATCTTGAAGGTACTAACTGTTAGGGTCGAGACCTTCGCCATAGTACGCATATAGTACGGGTACCCTCCGAGTATAAATGCTGACTTTCTCCGCTAGGCTAACGTTAGCGTTGAGAAATATCCGACTAGCCGTTAGCGTTAGCAACTCGGGGCCCTTGCCTCTATTAACGATGACTTTAAGACGCGGATGATCCGCAAGAAGGTTATCAAGCAATTCACCGCTCCCGCCACTAAGGCTACGCCCTAGCGCCGTACCGAGAGACAGCCTGCCTCTAAGCCGGTCCTAAGGACTAAGCCGTAAGTTACTCACTCGAATACTGTCGCGTGCGTATAGCTAACACATTGTAGCGCCGCTGCCTACGCCGCCTCGACGCTACTATCTAAGAAGAAGAAGAGGGCCAGGGCCGAAATTGAGGTTAGCGACAAGGAAGCCGAACCTTCCCTGCTTGTGACCCGCACTACGTCCGTCAAGATGCTAAGGCATAAGCCTCTAGGCCAGATCTTTGAGGATAAGGAGGATGACGACGTCTAGGATACCTTCGGTCCTAACGTGATCCCTTCGCGCCATAGTGTCACTATACTAGTTGCGCCTAAGGGAGACACCGAGTCTAATGATGTAGTCAACACTCGTGTCAAGAAGCGCAAGATGATCTCGAGGGCCGAGCGCGACAGCCGCAAGCGCGCTCGAGTCTCTTCGCCTTCTAATGCTAAGGATAAGGTAGTCATCGCGACTAGGCGCGGTAAGGATGTCGCTAGTTCTCTAGCTACTATAGGCTCCAAAGACGAGCTCCCTCGCAACCTACTAAAGAAGAAGATGCTAGCCTCTCTTCGTGGCGTTGCTACCCCCGTTACTCATAGTCGCTTCAGGGTGTTTAGTAGACCCCGTGCAGGTAGGCAGTCCCTAGCGGACCGTAACAAGAAAGACTCTCCTACTTCGGGTTCGGTCAGGAAGCCCCTAACTAGTAGTCGCTAAGCATTAGCTACGAAGCTAATCCGAGCATGTCTCTTGTTCTTCTTAGGTTTATTCTAGGTATGCCTTTAGGCATCAATGATGTATAAGTAGGGCGTTTGCTTCTTATTGTCACTTCGCGTGTTATGCGCTACATACACGTGTCAAGAATTCTGCTCTAGAACCCTTATCTTCCTACGAATCGACCTTCTTAAGCCCTGCTCACGCCTCCTCTGCTCTTCAAATTCACGGATAGCTTCCGGGGCGTTCTTGCAGTCTTCGGCCGGAACCTATTATGTGTACTTAGGTAGGTATCCTTTCTACTTTACTAGATAGTACGTTGCGCCCTTACACTACATACTGTCCTTAATACCCTCGACTTCCTACTCTTCGTTCTCTTCTGCTACTAGCATCGGGTCCGCGGGCTCTTTGCCCTCGCGCTATACCTATGGTTCGAGTAGAGATACGTAGAAGACGTCATGCACACGATATGACGATGGCAATAATAGCTAGTACGCCTGCGAGCCTATCGCGTCGCGTATCCGGAAGGGTCCGACAAACCTTAGCGTCATCTTCTTACTTAGAAGTTTTAGCTTGAGATTCTTTGTTAACAGTAACACCTTCGTACTAACTACGTACTACATCGGTTTAGCACAGGCGTTATTATGTTTAATCTAGGATTCTGAGGCCTTTTTCTAGTGTTCTATTAGCACCGAATGTACCTCGCGCATACGCCGCGCTAATTCCGCGGCGGCTAGCACCCTCTCCTTAGAAGACTCGTCCTGAGGCGGTTCTAGGTATATTTCCGGATTAAAGCCATAAAGAATCTGAAATAGCGACATGCGCATAGTAGCATGCATGCTGTTATTAACTGCAAATTCCGCCATAGGAATTACGTTAGCCTAGGCATCCTGGTTCTTAGCGTAGTAGCACTAAAGGTACTACTTAAGAGTCTAGTTCATACGTTTAGTCTGACTATTAGTCTGTAGATAGAATGCTATACTTAGGCGGTACTTAACACGTGCCTCAAACACAAATTCTTGCTAGTATTTACTAGTAAAGACAGAACCTCGATCCGATAGGATACTTTAGGGGACACTAAAGCGCTGTATGACTTCGTCGCGAAGTAGTCGCGCAAGCTCGCTACTTATGCACCTTTTCGTACATAGGATGAAGACATTCATCTTCGAGTATTAGTCGACTACTACAAGGACAGCATTAACTACATCGCCTTTCTACTTTGCTAGCGGCAGATTAGTAATAAAATCCATGGTCAAGTCTTGCTATGGTCTCTCTAGTAGTAGGAGCGCCTAAGCATCGCTATAGGGGCAATAGCGCCGAGATTTGCTAATCTGGCATGTCTAGCAGGATTTGACATAGTCAGAGACATCCTGTTCTAGCGTAGGCTACTAGTATTTACGTCCGAGAAGTGCGTTCGTCTTCTCTGCGCCAAAATGGCCCGCGAGTTTATCGTCATGATGAATACGGAGGAGCTGTGAACAGAGTACGCGGTTAGCGGGTATGTAGAGCCTATTGTCAAAGTACTACAAGTTGCCTGACTTAGTCTAGTACTTCGGGCTACCTACAGTGTCCTAGAGGGCTACACCCTTATTAATCAACTCCGGTTCTCGCTCTTGCAACCGCTAAATAAGTCTCGAGACTTCTTCAAAGGGTTCTTTAGACATCGCATGCTTACTACATGTAAGCCGGTTAACTACTACACGGATCGAGCTAGACATGGTCGCTACAACTGCCAGATAGGAGGGTTCGTTACTAGCGGAGGCTGTGAGGCCCTATTAGACCTGTAGTCGACCTATAAGAGGAGCTAACGACAGATCGCCGCCCTAAACTACAAGCTTCGTTTGCAGCGTAGGGAGAAGCTATTAGTTACCCTCCTCCCTAGTGTTGTAGTCCGGTCGTCGCGAAGGACTATTAGCTAGATTCGTCTTTCTAGAACAATGCTAGATAACGAAGTTAAAGCTAGCGAGGAAAGTCGCCTACCTTGCTTGCCGACTACTTAGCTGCTTCACGCCTATGAAGCCGCAAAGGTTGTTATAGTTAGTAAGTACCTTAATAGGGTGCGCTACGCCTTCGAGGTAGTGTCGGTACTCCTTAAAGCTGTCAACAATAGCTAAAAGCTCTTAATCGTAAGTCTCATAGTTAAGCTTAGCGCCCTGCATCTTCCGCGACTAGAAGGCAATTAGGTACTATCGCGTACTACCTTCGTGCGACTAGAGCTACGATATAATTACGGCTATTGCGAATTTTGAAGCATTAGTCTCTATCCAGATCTTCGTAGTAGGGTCAAAGTGCCGAAGTATAGGCGTAGTTTAAAAAGCTGCTTTAAGTTTAGAGAAGGCCTTGCTCTAAGCCTCCTCCTAAGGCACTTTCACTAGCTTTTTTCCTCGAACCGCGCCCTTTGCGAGGGCCGTGAGGGGAGCCACGATCTTCGAGTAAGATCGTATGAATCTGCAATAGAAGTTAGTAAATCCTAGGAACACCTGCACTTCTCGGAGGGTAGTTAGCTATAGCTACTCTGTAATTGCGGACACCCTTTAGTCATCTATGATGACTCCTTCTATAGAGACAATGTATCCGAGAAACTCAATCCTATCCGTCAGGAATGAGCACTTCTTTAGGTTCGCGTATAGAGCGAACTTGCGGAGCCTTTTAAGCACTATACTTAGATGCCGAATGTGCTCCTCCTTCGAGTTAGAGTAGACTAGTATATCGTCTAAATATACTACGTAGTAGGTGTTAACAAGGCCGGCTAGGGCCCGGTTAATATACGTTTAGAACGTTGCTAGTACGTTAGTTAAGCCGAATAGCATTACTATATACTCGAAGTGTCTGTACCGCGTTCAGAATGTAGTCTTCTACTTGTCGCCCTTTCAGATCGGTATCCGATAGTAGGCGTCCTTCAAGTCGATAGACGAGAAGATGGCAGCGTGACTAAGGCGGTCAAGCGTCTCGCTAATAAGTGGTAGGGGGCAGCGGTTCTTCTAGGTCACCGCGTTAAGGCCCCTATAGTTAACGTATAGGCGGAGCGTGTTATCCTTCTTCAGGACGAACATAACTAGCGCTCTAGCCTCGCTGTCGCTTCGTCGGATCTACGCGTTCCTTTGCGCCTTGTAGAGGTAGTCTCGAAGTGTTTCGAGCTACAATTCCGACATAGGGTATAGAGGTTAATGCGGAGGATTGTAACCCTCCTTAAGGTTAATCGCATGTTCCGCGTCTAGGGCCTAGGCATAGGCCGCAGCCTCTGCGTCGAAAATATCGGCGTATTCCTCTAACTTAGGCGGAAGGGTAACGTCCTCCTTAACGTTCTGTATGCGGACCGCATACATGCATTAGACCTTCTTCATGTCCTTGTAGAAGCTATATGCGTCACGCATCCGTACCGTAGGAACTTCGCCTATAGAGCCGTAGAACTAGTTGTTAGTAGCTCCATTAACAACGACTCCCTGCTTGTAGCGCTAAGGGCGGCCGAGCAGGAGCTCCTTATCAGGAACGTCTTTAGCGTAGAAGACTTCGTTAGTCTCGCGCACTTCTCCTGAGGAGTCCGCGAGTTAGAGGCGCACATTGTACGCGCCTCGAGCCGCTACACCTTCGCCCCGAAAGGACTTCATGGTAGGTAGCAGGGCTCCTAGGATCGGCTTCAAACTAAGCCGTACGATTACTCTCTAGGGTATCACGTTAACCTCCGCAAGGTCATCTAACATACAGTCTACTAGCTCGAGCGAGCCATTAACTCAGACTGTACCGGATAGGCGCCAGGCAGGCTACGAGTCTACACTATCGGTGACAGACAGCTTAGATACCCGCGGTAGCTATTCGGTTGTCTCGGGCTTGTCCTTCTTTCGCCTCCCCTCTAGGGAGGTTTCAGACACCTTGCTTACCTTCTTCCTATCACTTCGTTTAGGATAGCGAGCCGCCTAGTAGTCCCTCGCTCTACAGATGTGGCAGCTACTCGGAGGCTTCTTGCTACTGTCTTTTAGCTCGGAGGGCTTGCTGCTCCGGAATGAACTACTGCGTTAGACATGGCCCCTAGGGCGCTTGTAATAGCGACCCTTTAGTAGGTCCTCGGGACCTAGACGCTTATTGTCCTTACTGCCCGATTTTCTATTTCGCTTCAAGGTGATTTCCATACGTGTCGTAAGGGACACGAGGTCTTGCCGAGTTGTCGGAAGTTCATGAAAAGTCATGATCGTGTTCTGAAGATTATCATCAAGTTTGACGAGTAAGTGCCACACGCGTTACGTCTCGGTATAGGGTAGCATCTGTCCCTCGAGTGTGGCGAGATAGGTAGCGAAGCTAGAGGTTATTTGTCCCTTCCCCTGCTTAGCCCTCTTGTACTCGACAGACACAGTAAGGGTGATACGGTTGATACTAGGGGACCATCTGAACCGCATGGGTTCTAATGGCCGCCCTTGGCATGCAGTGACCCTGCCACATATGGCAAGGGGGTCCTTCGTACATACGTTAGCTCGTATGTCATCCGAGTAGGATTAGTTGTCGACGTAGGACGCCCCTACGTCGCTGACCCTACGGTACCCCTACGGGGTTAGGCTCGGACATGCTTTCCCTAATTAAGGAGCGTCAGGGGTTATAAGCACCCTTAGCGCCACCTCTGCGATAAGCAGAAAGCAGCGCTGTCTTGTACCTACTAAAAGGTCGGATTACTCTGCCACACTGCGAGATATTTTCATATCATATAGCACATACATCTATATCAAAGGGCGCGATTCCCTGGATCCTTGACCTAGTCGACACAGAACTAGCGAAAGTCCGCCTACATATACGTTCTGTTGTAGACCCGCATAAGGTCATACCGCTCATGCTAATTGTTGCGAGGTTCCTTATCCTCTTCAAGCTACATCACACTAAAGGCGACTCGTTCGCCCTCCGTGGAATATCCGCGTAGGTTAAGCACAAAAACTGCCTTATATGCCTGCAAGAAAGTTCGAGCCTCCTTCAAGGTGTCTCCCTTAAACGGCTTTAGGTTACGTGCGTTACGACTGCCTCCTAGTTAGCCTACTATGGCCCCGAATTTAGGCACTAGGTTCGCAGGCACACGCGGAGGGTCTACGCCTCCTAGTAAGTTGTCTTCGCGGGTCCCTAGCGTGAAATCTCGCTGGATTTCTTTGTCCGCTAGTTTATTAGTACCGCTTATAGCGACGTCTTCGTCGTCCTCGCTGTTGTCGCTGCTAGGAGCGGTGCGGCTCTAGCTCTAGTTCGTAAGGCAGTTCGCGACCTAATCAACAATCATGGCTATAAGGGCTAGGTCGATAGTCGGGGTTAGCTGCGGTCCCTATACGGGGGGTCTATTGCCTTGTCCGCTGCGTAATTAGCCTCTAGCGGAACTGTCGCTCGATGTAGTGTCGCTCGCAGGGGGTACTTCTGCGGGCTAGTTACTCGGGCTAGCTTCGCCATCGCGGGCGCTTAGGATGGCGCTCGCTACGCATTAGTTGCGAGTTCGTAGTGCTCTAGACATATCATAGTATTCTCTACTAGACTGCAAAGCAGGGGGGAGAAAGCAGAACTAATATAGATGTATATGCTATATGATATGAAAATATCTCGTAGTGTGACAGAGTAATCCGACCTTTTAGTAGGTACAAGACAGCGCTGCTTTCTGCTTATCGCAGAGGTAGCGTTAAGGGTGCTTATAACCCCCGACGCTCCTTAATTAGGGAAAGCATGTCCGAGCCTAACCCCGTAGGGGTACCGTAGGGTTAGCGACGTAGGGGCGTCCTACGTCGACAACTGATCCTACTCGGACGACATACAAGCTAACGTATGTACGAAGGACCCCCTTGCCATATGTAGCAGGGTCACTACATGCCAAGGGCGGGCATTAGAACCCATGCGGTTCTAATAGCCCCCTAGTATTAACCGTATCAATATACTAGAGAGACAGAGCAGCTCTGTGAGATCTGTCGACAGACCTGACAGATCCATGTCTGTAGATCTGTAGACTAACCCTATAGATCTAAGGGTCTGTTATCCCGTGACAGATCCCTTCTTCCTTGCAGGCCTATAGATCTGTAGACTAACCCTACAGATCCAGGGATCTGTCCTTACATGACAGATCCTTTCTCCTATGACTATGCCTATAACTCATAGCACTTAGGACCCTCATGATCCTGAAACCCGCAGTACTCCTAACACTCATGACATCTACTTAGTCCTAGTTAACTTAAGCATGCCCTAAGTGCTACATTAGAGGCATCTGTTTCGACTATAATAGGCTTATCTAGGTCGAATACAAGTAAGATTAGCTAATCTGTAAATCGTCGCTTAAGTTCCTTAAAGGCATTCTATTAGGCGTCGTCCTACATAAATAGTATATCCTTCGTAGTAAGAGTCGTAAGTAGTGCCATAATCTTCGAATAGTTTGCTACAAATCTTTAGTAGAAGTTAGCAAACCTAAGGAAGGACTATACTTCCTTAACATTAGTTGGCGTAGGCTACTCTTTTACGACTTAGACTTTCTTAGTGTCTATCTTGATTCTATTCTATGCTACTACGTAGCTAAGGAATTGTACTTCCTGCTTATGAAACTCGCTCTTCTAAGGCTTAACCTTTAACTAGTAATCCTGGAGTTTCTGAAGTACCTTGCGCATGTAAGTCCTATTTTCTTTAATCGTCTAGGAGTAGACGAGGATGTCGTCTAGGTATACAACTACAAAGACGTCAAGGTACTCTCGTAGCACGTTGTTAATAAATGCCTGCTATGTAGCTAGGGCATTTGTTAACCTAAATAGCATGACTATGTACTCGTAGTGTCTAAACCTAGTTCGGAACGCGGTCTTCTATTCTTCGCCTTCCTTAATTCAAATTCGGTTATACGCTCTAGGTATGTCGAACTTCGAGAACTACATTGCTCCTTGTAGGCGGTCCTGCAATTCTGAGAGCAAAGGAAGCAGATAACTATTCTTTATCGTGATGTTGTTTAATCTACGATAATCTACGCAGAGTCGCTAGTCATCTTCCCCCTTAGGCACAAACAGGATCGGATATCCGGCTAGGGACTACGACTTGCGGATGAAGCCTTTCTAGAGGTTGTCTTCTAGGTATTTCTAGAGAATCTCTAGTTTCGCCGCTAATAACAGGCGAACTGATTGCTTCGTTAGTATCTTGCTAGGGAGTAAGGGTATCCTGTGGTCCTACTCCTAGTGTTCTGGCAGAGCTTCTTAGTCGGGTTCTTCCTCGAAAAGAGTAGCGAACTCTTTATACTTATTAGGAACTATGAATTCGACCCTGACTTCTGTTTGCGTTGCTTTAACCTATAGGACGTGCACTTCCTGTTCTAGATCCTTAATAGCGGCTACTATCTCGCTTGAAGTCATAGCACATATTTCGATCTTGCCTAGTGCGTCGTACACTACAGGTAGAGGTATCGATCTTGAGAGTTCTAGGAACTAGATCCTCTCATTCTTCTAGTCGATATAGGGGTTAGCGTTTCTTAGCTATAGTAACCCTAGTACTACATCCGAGCCTAGTGACTCCGTGATGTTGAACTAGAGCATCTCTTAGTAGCGTCCTATCCGTAGAGGCATCATCTTAGTCTCTTTGTCAACTACTCCTTAGTTGTACGTGACCGGCTTTCCATTAATCGCTTGTAGCGAGAAAGCATTCGTCTTCGCCTGTAGCTTTATCCTAGCTGTCCTGGCGAACTTAGGCGTCATGAAGATTCTAGTACATCCTGAATCTATTAAGGCCCTAGCTAGCGTCTCGTTAATGTGCACCTATACTCTAAGGTTGTCCGCGTATCTAGCGCCGATCGCGGCACATTGTTGCAGCCCTGTCTAGTCTGTCCGTAGGTCTAATTCTAGCGGACCTCGTCGTTTCCCGAATAACTGTCTTCACGGACTAGTTCAGGGATCGTGCGGTCTCGGCTTCTTCTCTGAGCGTTACCGTTCTCTAGCCTAAGAGGTCGTTCTCGCTCTTAGCCTCGCTGTTCCTACGCGTTTCTTGCGTACTCTATCTTTAAGTAGTAGACTTAGAGTCGTAGCGCTCGTGAAATCTAAATACCTTCGTGGGTTAGGTAGCCTCCCTAGGGCGTAAACTCTACCCTAAACAGTACAATTTCTTGGACAACTTTCTGATGCGCGTGAGGTTGATCTACGACTAGTAGTCTCCTCAGGTGTCGTCGCATACGGTCGGCTAGTTCGTTATACTAAAGCTAGTTGACGTGTTGTACTCTATCAATCCATGGGTAAGCCTAAGCCTACTAGTTCTATATGATTCGGATAATATCAAGTCTGATGTTATGCGGCAGCATGGCCTATCGCTCTATGCTCTTGTCTTCCTTAGAATCAGGAATGACGGCTTCGACAATCTCGTAGTTGTCGTCCGAACCTTCTTCTTCTTCTTCTAGCTCCTGTTGCCTCAGGACTGTCGCACTAGAAGGTATACCCCTTAGCGCACAGATTGACTATGCCTTGTTTCGGCTAGGGTACTATCCGGAACTATCTTTATCACTCATGTGAATTTGACAATCGTCGTCATAGCACGTAGTCTAAGTAAGTGCGGCATAGTCTAGTTCTCGAGTAGCGGCGGCCTTTTGCTAAGGTGCCGTCGTTGTCGCGCGAGCCTGCTCTATCCTAGGCGGCTCTTAGCGTTGCTTCTTAGCAAAACATTCGCGGGCAAAGTGTCCTTTCTTTCTACAGTTGTAGCACTCGAGATTACTCTTGTCGAATGGCTTCTTCAGACCATTCTAGGGAGGAGAGCCCTTCTGCAGCTTTCCTTAGGGTCTATTCCTCGGACGCCCCTTAGTCGCATCTAACTCCATAGGTTAGAGACCATAGTAATCGCTTCGCCATTTTAGTGCTAATCGTTAGACATTATGGTTAGCCTGTGCTAGCTTACGATTTCCATGTTGTCGTTCTTGCTGTCGTTCCTAGATGCGATTATCGATTCTAATCGCGAGATCGCTTATTTCCTTGAATGTCGTTAGCCGATCTCCCTAGGCAATTTCGTCTTTAACTGTCTCCTTTAGTCCCTAGTAGAACTAAGCGGCTAAAGCATTATCATTCTAGTCGACTCGAGTAGAGAGGGTCTAAAAGTCCGCGCGGTACTTAATGGCGGAACCCTTCTGCTAGATTCCTAGGAGAGCTCTCTCGGCCTCTTGTTGCTTATTACCGAGCCTAAAAGCTTCGTGTAATGCCTTAAACAAAGACTTGTCTAAGTTAAGAATCTCCCTAGTTGTCGTCTTCCTAGCTTTAACGTTGCTAACATGATCTAGATAATCTGTTAGATGAGGCTAGATAAACTTAAACGCTAGTCCCTTTAGGTAAGAGACAATGTACATCATTTGCTTATAATGTGTTATAAACCGTTCCGTATCTATGTTAAATGCTAACTAGCATTATAGGATAAACATCTCGACTTGAGATCGTTGTCCTATGAACTCTGTAGGGCTTCCTATCTTGAAGCCGTTGTTACTATATCTATTCCCGGTAGTTAAACCTGCGATAGATGCTAGAGCTATCTCGCTAAGGTAAATAGATTTAAGCTACTACGTAATTTAAGGTATAGCGGCAACTTGTTCTTGTAGTGTCGGTTAATTGTCGCTAGAAGTTAAACTAACAGCTAAAGAACTACTTAACATAGGCGTATGCTAAGCGCTCGACAAGTCCCCTAATGCTTCCTTAGAAGTAGTGCTCAAAATGTTATAAGGGTAGGTACCGATAGTAGGAAGGTAACTAGGTGTTAGACTCGTAGAGCTATAAAGAATATCGACAATGGCAATTGTCCTTATAACTAACTATCCCCTAGGGAAAGGGAATTAAATTAAGCATGAAGCTCCTAACTACCTGTCCTAAAGCTATTTCTATATACTAGAGAGACAGAGCAGCTCTATTAGATCTGTTAACAGACCTAACAGATCTATGTCTGTAGATCTATAGACTAACCCTATAGATCTAAGGGTCTATTATCCTATGACAGATCCCTTTTTCCTTATAGGCCTGTAGATCTGTAGACTAACCCTATAGATCTAGGGATCTGTCCTTACGTGACAGATCCTTTCTCCTATGACTATGCCTATGATTCATAGTACTCCTATAACTATACTATGACTCATAGCACTTAGGACCCTCATGATCCTAAAACCCATAGTACTCCTGACACTCATGACACTACGCCTATTCGCAAGGTTGTAACGCTAGATAGCTTCAAGTTCTACATGTTTAAAGCTAGGCTCATGTTACTAAAGTTCTACACTAAGAGGGCTAACATAGCAGCTAAGATACTAAGGACTAGCGGCACGTTTAAGCACTTCCCTCTAGATGTCACAACCGTAGCTGTAGCTATAGCTATACTTAAGACAGAGGCAGAGTAAGCAAGGAACTAGATTACTAAGTAGTCGGCTTTGTCGCCTGCTTAAAATCTACTGTTAACGCTATTAAAGCCGCTAATAGCTAAGCTAACAGCCAAGCTATTAAAGCAGATAACAGCTAAGCTATCAAGGCAGCTAACAGCTAAGCTAATTAAGGGTAAGAAGATAAAGAAGCGCCCTACAAAGCTTGATATTAATCTAAACCTCATTATAGACACTCTAAGGGGTAAGGAAAGGTTAAATTATAAGGAATGATACTCGTAGTACTCTCGCAATGTAATCGCCATAATAAGAAACAAGGGGGTTAGTACATAATAGGTTACAGGGTTAGTATACGTTAATATACAAGCAATTTAAATGAAAGATAATGCCGTTCGTAGTGCTGCCGCTATATAATCGCCACATATTGACATTCTATGCTACTACATAGCAGCATTAATAGCAGCATAGAAAATGCTACTTGCTACATACTTGCTATACTAATCGCTATATCTACTACTCTATCTTAGCCCTATACTATGCTAACAGCTACTTGCGCTCCTAAGCGTTCTACTATAGTAGTGACATACTAAACGACTACTACTATAGCTTCTAACACTACAGCTTTAACACCTGTATATAATAACCCTATTCTATAAAGCGCTACCTAAAGGTATTACCTATAGCCTCTTACTCTACTATATAACCCTCTAAACTATCTACTCGCTAAGTAATAGCAGCTATAGCCGCATTACTACTAATATTACTGCCTTTTACACCCTCTAAAGTCTTGATTTGCTAAATAGCTATAGTTAGAGCTACTTCTAAACAGACTAATTTCTCCTTAGTAGTCTTAATATGTAGCTTAGTAGCTAAACAACTACCCCTGCTATAGCGCTTGTAGTAGGCGTAAGCCTTGTTACTATGATTAGCGAAGACCTTATATATAAGCTTATAGTATATGTAATTATTATATAGATTAGGCGCTAGCTTGCCCTTGTTAGTCTCTATGATGTAGCTAGCTTAATCGAGCTTGCGTATCTGCGCATTGTTGCCCTTGTTAATGTAGCTATCCTACTTGTTTTAATTGTAATACTAATAGTCCTGCTAATTAGTAGTAGTTAGATAGTAGAATCTAATAGTTTTATTAGCTGCTACTACTACAAATGTACTGCGAATAACTTACTACTAGGCTATGATAGTGATACTAGCGATTTTGATTACAATATTCTTTGATAATAGTGTTAGAGCGCGTAGATTAAGTGTATTGTAGAAGTAGTAAGAGTGTAAGAAGCAAAACACTTATACCTAGAAGCTATCACTTCACTGTTATAATACTACTGCCTACAATCACGTGTAATTCGCTTCACAATAGCTGTAATAATCGCTACAATAGCTTGTGAAAGCACGATATTGAGGAAGTGAAGTTCGATAATGTCATGATGGCACGGTCCGAGCGCCACCAAGGGCTCGTGACCGCGGCTGAAACAAATTGCGAATATCCAGCTCAAGGCGCACTTCAAGAGGCGAGAACGTCGCCACAGAGCATCTCACATCAAGCTGGTATACATTTTGCTGACAGACTACAGTCTTTCGCTATGCTATGCTAACAAGGCCACCACGTTCGACAGATTTCGTCCACGAGCTTGTGCTTACGATAGATACCTGGCATATGCCCACCGAATCCTAGCAGCTGTCTTTCGCTGCTTCTCCAGCCCAATGCGAACATCACAAAGCTCATCAGCATCCTCGCTGAACTCCTTGTAAATCTCTGCCGGCATCGCCTTCTCGTTCGCTTGCCTTAGGCCATGAACTTCGCAGAGTAGGAGACCTTGGTCTTTGTAGTACAGCTCGCCGTACTCTGTCGGCGTGCTGTTTGTGAGGATGCGATCGATGTTGCGAAGTTGGCGGAGCATCTTACCGTGCTTGCGCGCTGCTTTAGAGCCTCGCTTCTCGGAAAGCGAGGATCGGAAGTATTGCAAGACGTAGTAGGTCACCAGCAGACCAGGCGTCAGTCCGATGAAGCCAAAGACGAGCTCCTGTGACTTGAGCAGTGAGTCGATCCCGCCTATCGCGACCTCCACGTCGACCTTGGTCTTCTGCACCTGAATCAGAAGCGCTCGGATCAGGTTGCCGCGCACAGTTCCCATGAATGGCGATGCAAGATCCTTCTCATATGCTCTCAGTACTGGCGTCAGGTCGCCTTCTCGTACCTTCATCCTAATGTCGGCGATTTCAGCCTCCGTCAGCTTGGCGTTTGATCCGGCGGCGTTAATTGGGTTGTCAATCGCAAAATCGACCACCATCCGCTCTAGGCTGTCGCGGTCTCCTTCCAGTGACCGCTTCGACATGATACTGACCTCGCTACCTTCGTCATGGCGGATGGTCTTAATGACCCTTCCAGTCGGCTCGACGACCCAGTTGCTCCAGAAGTCAAGAATGGTGGTGCCAAGGTCCTGAATGCCCTGAAGTATCTCCGCTTGTCTGTTGAGTATTATACGCAGAATCGTGCCGCTGGATAAGACACCGAGGGTCGCAGGTAGCCAGTACCGGACAAGTCGCGAGGGTCTACCATGGTCTTTGATGTATGTTTGTATTGATGTTGTGTACTGGGGCAAACCAAGGGTCAGCACCCTGCTCAGACGCTCAGCGACAGCGTGTGGCTGCAGTGCCGATCCTACTTCCACGCCGGTCTCCTCGTAGATTTCGCCACGATACAATGGATCGTCATCAGTAATTTCTGCCACGGCCGCATCGAACTTTTCGACGGGCGTAGCTAGGTCTTTCACTTTGGCCAGAACGGCTTCCATCAGAGCGACATTGCGTGACACTGACACTTTCCATCTTTTGCCTGTGTCTTCAGCATGATGTGTCGACAGGCCTTCGCCATGCGCACTTTCATTCGCCAGGCCTTCACCCAGCAACACACCTAAAGCATTGGCGTTCCGTATCCGCACCTTCTTCAACGCGGCTTGTTTCTGCCTGATCTCGCTCCTCAGCCTAGTGACTGGGCTCAAGATTTGCTTCTGCACCACTGCCACACTTCGCTCCTTGACCACCCGCCTTACAAGCCCATAGAACTCCTGCCATCTCTTGCCAATTGTTTCCTGAGCATCCTGTCTCGCACCGTTGATACTAAAGTTGCCTCCTCTTGCTTTGACATCTTCCCACACTGTGCTCGTCCAACTCCAAAATTGGAACGGTGAGATCTGAATACCGTAGAGCGCACTGTAGCTTCGAGAACCAAGAACCTCATCCCAATAATACAGATCGTCCGCAATCGCAACGGTTTGATCCAATATTCGTTTGAGCACGTGCCCATAAGTTTGCGTGGTCGCCTTAGATACTACTAGCCATTCTAGCTCAGTCTCAAAAGGCTCTCCATCTGCTCGATCCTCCTCTTGTACAGCTGAGGGCGCTTCTGGCTGGTCTGATGAAAGGGTCGAGAGAAATAGCTGTATCTGCCCTGGGGAAAGCAATGCTCTGCTGTCTGCTGTACCCGGTGTGAGCCCTCGAACGCAAGCCTGCAAAGCCGTCAATCTCTTCGAAAGCGGCGGAAGATCTTTCTCGTGAGACGCGCTTGAGACACTGGAGACTGTCTGTTTGGAGAGCTGCAACCGATCTAGCTGTGCGTCTATGCGCCGGACTTGGTCAATGACGAGGCTCATGTTTGAATGTTAAGTAGCACGCATTTTGATTTTCCTGGGGAAATGCTAAATACAGTCCAACAAGTCTTATTAGAAGTACGGTAGTTTTGGCCAGCAGCACACGAGCAGCAACTTTGCGCGAGCACATGCAAGTCAAGAAGCAGTGACGCACACCACATGGCTCGAGCGTCCCTCCATCAAAGGTTCATCTCCCTGCTCAAACTGCATGATCGCGTTCCCACAGGCCCTGGCTGCAAACCTGTCCGATGAAGAAAAGGTTGAACAGTAGTCCCGCCGTTCTTGGTCCTGGTTCGCTCGTCTGAGCAATGCCGTCGAATTGCGTGGGGTTCTGCGCAGCCTAAAACACCCCTGCCTTGATTTGATCACCTGATGACTACGGCGAAGTACTCATTTGATCTGTAATCTGCCGTTCTCGCAGACTTGATACATACACTGCGATACTTCCGTCCTCCTTCACAGCGTTCCTAGGCTGTGTGACCTAAAGCTCATCGTCTCGCTATACTAACGCCAGACTCCCTGTCATGCCAGGCTAAATTGCCCATAGAGGGCGCGGCGAGTTGCGCCAGAATGCTCCATTCGCTCAAAAACGGAACTCGGAAGCTGGATGAATCTCTTGCCACCGCGTGCACACTTACTGCGCCTTCTTCAACTTTGCCAACTTCCTATCGCGCCGCCTCTTAGCCGCCTCGGGGCCAGACTCGGTGTCAAGGACATAATCCCACCACCTGAAAGAGCTGGAGTAATTGCCTATGAACTTCTCGTGGTGAGTGTCATGATGGTCGGCACCTGCCCAGAAGGGGAGGAAGTGGTGCAAGCTCCAAGGAAACTCGTAGCCGGAATGCGCGTCTATCGCTTGGAAGAGACGGAGCACAATCCAAATGTACATGGTCAGGATATGCAAATCCCTCGTGAACGCACACCAGAGGATGGGTGAGCCAACAGTGCCCAGGCCGAGGACCATGACCTCAATCGGCGAGGCATACTCAGCTGCCAGACCAAACGGCGCAGAGTATTGGTGGTGGATCTTGTGGATGTTCTTGTATAACGGTCCCCAGTGCATCGCGCGGTGCGTCCAGTAATGCCACGTATCTTCCAACACGAAAAAGATGCAGATCTGGTAGAACATCGTCCAGATCGACGGAAATGGAACGCCAGTCTCAAGGCCGAAGAACTGCGCCATGGGATGGAAGAGCCAGATCTGAGGCAATTCAACGGTGAAATGGCTCAGCAGAACCAGCTTTGCGCAATCCCACTGCTCTTTCGCCGAAGGTATCTTTTGCTATGATCGAGATCAGCGACCGTACTTATCCTTGTCCCAGCAATTTGCGCCCACTTACATTCTGGATCTTGTATTTGTTCAGTGCGGGTATTTGGTCAATTATTATCCACGGCAGGCTTCGTCCGAAGTATACCATTTCGTGCATGAGGAAGGACATGATGCCCGTCGCAAGAACATCGTTGCCGATAAACGCATACCACGCCGCCCATAATCGCTCGAAGTAATTGAGCTGTATGTTGTACGTGGAGATTTTGTTGAACTCGTGCCAGTAGGTATGTTGGCTGTGGGGAAGCATCGCGTCCGCGATCGATGTGTAGGTAGCATTATTGCTGTTTCGCAGAAGACGAAGTCAGTATCTTCAATTCGCCATCAGCGAACTCTTTGTTGAGGGAAGTTACGCACAACACGTCCATTGTGTACGTCGTAAGGGAAGCCATCTTTCCCAAGTGGCAATTGGTCTCGTTCCTTGAGGAATGCGACCAGAATATTATTGTTGTACTGTGGATTGGAAGAAAGACGTCGCAAATAAACGCTCTCCTTGCCTGCCGGCTCTCTACGCAATCCAAAATATCGAACCACCTTCGAAACGCTAATGTGTCTCGGCGGTCGGACCCGTTATTCAGGGACTCAGCCCAACAAGCTTTCAGTGATTTGTTCTATCGTGATAAAAGCGGGCCCGATCACTAGTGTCTGTAAACTGTGCATGATCATCCCTGTCAGAGACGGACTCCCGGCAGCAGCGAATCTTACAGTTTCAGCAGATTGCCGCAGGCACGAGGGGCAGCATCCATATGCCATGTATCCAGAGATGAATACGCCGTTTCTGTCTGGTTGACGTGGATGACTGCTGAGCCCTGGCCGAATGCCTATTGTTGACATGGACGACAATAGCGTTGAAACTCGAAGCATAGATCTGGCTTACGCTTCACTCGAATCAAGGTCACTCATCATATCCTTACGAAAGAAGATGCACATTCCATAGGGCCTTTGTCGAAGCGCAGACCGAGGAGTGCACTGATCCGACTTGGTCCACACACTCCTTCATGCAGTCAGAAGCAATTGAAGAACAACATCTGTAGCAGCGTCGATGGACAGAGCGCCTGTACCAACTCATTATCTGCAAGCAGGCAGAAGCAAATGAAGAACAACACATGATCCCACCAGTCAGTCAACCCGTCCATCAGTTGAGACATCTGAATGCTCGTGGTCACTTGTGTCGATGATATTATTGGCTCATCACGTTTTGTTCAGTTCACCAGACGACCGATCGACTGCATGATGCAAAGATTGAAACAACAATACCAGCCAGCACAAGCTATATCGCTCAACATTCTCTTTGAACTTCGCATCTGGTCGTTTCGTTCGTGTATCCGCTAAATGAGTGATTTCAAACTTTGCAAACAATGCAGTATTGACATCGTACGACTTGAAGATCGGAGTCGGGCAATAAATCCCTTTGTTCCGCCTCAAAGCGCATGACACATGATGTGATGATGTTGTGGTGTGATGTGAGGCGACCTCCACTAATCCACTCGTCTTACATCCAAACGTCGCCCCACGCTCTAAAACACCCATCGTCAATCGCATCCAAAACTCTTCCGTTTTCCTTTGACTCGGTATGTGAGAGACAAGAAGCCGGTCCGGGCCACGCAACCGAGTATCCCGCGCCACTACCGCCCTTTCTTCACCTCAGTCGCCCAGCCCTCGATGCCATCACCCTTACTGCCCACTGGTACATCGAGCTTAACGTCCTCCATTCCTTTTGTGCCCTCCAAGAATGGATGATTCGCGATACCACCCGCATTTGCCCTCTCAGCCGGTAGGAGTTCCAACATTGGAAGTAAGAATTCAGCTATCCTTCTACTCTCCTCAACGCTGAAGTGGTACTTTTCTCGTAGAACATCGGGCAGAGCCCAGTGTCGTAGTCGATGGATGTTTCGTAGCTCGCCCTTGCGATTGAAGATCTCTTGTGACCATTTGCCGGAAATGCATAGACTCTTAGGGAATGTGCCTAGCAGCTCGATGATCTGCGCAATGTGATCGTCGTCCTTGCCATATTTCGTACCTGACTGCGGGTCAAACAAATAGTCACCTGTGATGAGTTCGAAGACCTGTATGTCATGAGCATGGTCGTCTGTCACAAAACACCACTTCGACACTCACCATGCATGCCATACTCCAGATATCAGTGCTGGCTCCCCACTTAGCGCCCAGAATGACTTCTGGAGATCGGTATTGCCTGGTCTGGATGTCGTTCGTGAAGTGGTGTCCAACCCAACAAGCATTACCCAAATCTGCGATCTTGACCGAGATGATATCAATGCCATCGTTGCTAGGTTCCGTCTCCTTCGGCTTCACGGCGTGCGACTTTCCGAGATCCATATCTGAGACGTTGTTTGCAAGGATGTCCCTGCGTCTGCCATCAGCCACATCTATGTCTTTCACTGCGAGCATTTGCACTTTCAAACTTACGCAGTCTTCTCCCTTTCTTTCGTCGGGTCAGGCTTCTGCATGGCGTCGACACTCTGTATGCCGAGCGTCTCGAGCATAGACTTCGCCGGATGCGGGGATGTCGGAGTCGAGCCTACAGCACCACTCATTTCAGCGTCGTCACCAGGCGGCGGAGACGCGCTTGAAATGGGATCATTACCTTTGTTGCTCTCGCTAACGACCTTGTTTAGGCTCTGCGTGCTGCCCGGGAAGTTCATCATGTCGGTCGAAGTGAAACTTGAATTCAACGGACTCGGTAGGGGCTGGCTGCCCGTGATGAGTGTCCGTCTCCTCCTTCTCCCATTCCTATGGTCGTCCTTCTCCTTGCTATCCTGGTTCACGTAGGTCTTGACAATCTGCTCGACATCGCCGATCTCGATGAGCACGTTCTCCGGCTTCAGGTCCGTGTGTATGATGCCGCACTCGCGGTGCAAATAGTCCAGCCCTAGTAATACCTGCTTCGTAATCTGCTTTACCAGTGGCATAGGAATACCTCTGTGATTCCACCTCTTGATCAGACCCAGCAGATTCTCGCCCAACACCTCGAACACCATGCATACGTGCATGCCATGCGGTCCTTTGTGGTTGAAAGAGTCCAGCAAGCTCACCACATGTTGGCGACCTGGGTGGGTCTTGTTCGCCTCAACGACCTTGTTGAGCAACTTGATCTCGTCCAACGCAGTCTCAGTGTAGTGCGCCGCTGAGCGAACCACCTTCAGCGCGACGTGCTTGCCGGTGATATTGTCCTTTGACAGCCACACGGTCGAGAAGTGGCCCCAACCGAGCTTCCTGACTACTGTGTATTTGCCATCCTTGTATTGCTCGCCTACTTGCACAGGGTGGTAACCACCCTTGCAGTAGTCTTCTGAGTCCTCCTCGTCCGCCGTGTTCTCGGTGCCCTCGTCCTCAGACGACTCGGATCCGGAAGGCGACTGGTGCAGGTTGTGGCCGTACTGTGGCTTCTCGTGCGAATCACTGCGAGAGAACATGAGAGTCAGCGCCGAATTGTGCTGGGCACATAAGTCTGTGCTAAATAGTGGTCGTGAACATGTGAATCTGTGGTGGTAAGGTCGCGGTATATGTGCAGTGACGTCGGCGGGAAGCAAAGCTTGTGCTGGGTCGGCTGGAGGTGCCCGGCAACCGCGCAGAAGCTGCATGTGGGTAAATACACTCGTGGCCGTGCTCTGACATACCTATGTGGGTTGTCGCCGGCGCCCTGCTGCTGCTGTTGTGATTCTGTGGTGATGATGGGTCTGGGGGCCCTCAGTATGTATGCGCTACAACATGCGTGGGAGATGCGGTGAGGATAGAGGAGGGATATAATGACCGCGACGGAACGTGCAGGCAACGATCTGACTTTGCAGCTCAAACAAGAATTGTTTGGGTTCCATGTTGCGAGATCTCCGTCTCACGTCTCCCAGCCGCCGCATTCACAACTCAAAGCAGCGCACGTACCTGAGATCCTTCTTCCGCTTCTTCTGCCCGCCGTTGCTCCCGTTGCTGTTCGTACTTGTCGCAGCGTTGGCCACAGCCTTCGCTTTGTTGATGGCGGCCTTCTTAATGCTCTCGCTGCCGTTCATCGTGGGCTTGGCCGGGCTGCCGTGCTGCGTGCGTCCCGCAACTCGATGCTCCGGTGCTGATGACGCTATCGGGAGGCTTTGGCGCGTGTCGACCGAGAAGAAGAAACTCGCGCATAGGAAGTCCTCGTCAGAGCACGCCTCTAGTGGTTGTTGACAATGACAATGACAATGCTGGCAGCCGGACTCGCGCGTAGTCTGATAGACATGGGTTGTGCGTGTGTGTGTTGTCAGGTCAAAATGGATCTTGCGCCAGTGGCTCGCCGTTGGTGATGCGGCGACCCCTGTACCGTTGATTCGTCTGGAGTGTGAGGTGGGGTCCTCTGGAGATTCTGAACTGGCAGCTCCAGATCGAGACTTCTTTGATCGACTATATCACAGCACTGTTCCCTCTCTATCATGGAAAACATCCATCTCTCCTTCCTGTCGCTCAGACATCTGTCAGCAAGACTAGAAATCGCGGTCCACCGGCCATATATTCAGCAAGCCTACCCGTCATCAAACAGGACTTGAGATCGCCAGCAAGCTACCAGCTTGGGCGAGTCACGGACCAGCTCGCAGCACTGGCTCAACCTTACTCACCCCTAAACAACCACGAGCTCGAGACAGGTATACTTCACGCGCTTAACTCGTATCCAGGAGCAACGGGCGAGTGCATGCACTACTGCATTTGCGCATGCTTTAGACAAAGAAACCCTTCAAGACATCGATCAGCTGCTGCGTTGCAGACTAGGAAATGCAGGTACGAGAGGATCTAGAAGCGAACCCAGGCAAACATTCCATGGCACATTGAATCCTGGAGTAAACGGTCCATAATTGTTACAGGCCGATAGATGATCTTCCGCTGCGCTGTGCTACAAATGCGCTATTTGTGCTATCAAGTCCAGCAGTCATGAGACTGCAATGCTCTATGTCAAATTATCTATGCTACAGTGCGCAAATGCCTCAAGTCGACTTCAAGCATGATACTAGTATCAAGAAAAGTCATGCTGCCGTCCTGCTCAGCCGTCACATGGGCATTCGCACATGATGCTGGCATCATCGTGCCGAGATAGCAGCCTCCCACTTCTGTCGATCCTGCCTAAAACCATATCAGTATAATGCACCAACATATCTGCACCGAAGGACTTACCTATCAAAATGCAACAGCATGCCCAGAACCGGCACAAGCTGCATCTGATGCTTCTTCTCCTTCTGCTCCAAGAATTGCAGCAGCACATTCTTCAAATAAACATAATCCAAGGCATCTTTCGCAGCTGGACCGCCCGAAGTCGCCAACGGCGCGCCACTTGTTGCTCTCGGGGCAGGAGACATAATCCGTGCTGATGCTACTTTCGGAGGCGGCGACTCCATGGATGAGCGGCCAGACGCAACGCTCCCTTGCCGCTTGTTGGCATTCTGAAGCGTCCGCAGTTCGTCAGCCATCGAGCGGCTGGACTTTTGTAGCCTCTCCAGACGCGTCTCGCGCTCTTCGAGGGCTTTACGGAGTTCGAATTTGTCCTTTTCGAGTACCCCGAACTGCCGTTCGCTCTCGTCCAGTGTGCCTTGAAGCTGAGTGATGACAGCGCATACTTTGTTGAGCTCTTCTTGAGCCTGGGCCGCTCTCTTCTCGAGATCAGCCTGCCGGTTCTTGAAATCGCGCTCGCGACGCTCAGCATCCTCCTTGGCCTCGCTAGCTCGGCTGGCGTCTCGTTCTGCGTCTCGAAGCTTGTGTCGGAGGTCTTCAAGCTCTCTTGCCCTTCGTCTGGCTGAATTGCTCGCCTCGTCTTCAGCTCGGTCACGCTCCTCGATCGCTAGGTCCATCCGCTCACGCATCTCCTTGATACGGCTCTCCGCCCGACCCTCGGCATCGGCCAGCATCCTGCGCATCGTGTCACTCTCGCGGCTGCGCTCAGAAAGTAATCGCTGTGCCTCTGCGAGCTGGTCCTCGAGATCGTCATTGCGAGCACGGACCTCCTTCATCTGTACGGCAAGCTCACCAGATTGGTCGCGCATATTATCCATGAGACTTTTCGAGCTCTGAATCTCCGCCGTCTTGGCCTGCAGATCGTTGCGCACACTGTTTGCCTCATTGCCGAACTTCTCAACTTGCCTCTCGTATTCCTCGAGCTTGGCTTCTGCTTTCTCCAACTCTTCGCGAGTACCTTCAAGCTCTGCGCGAATACGATCCCGTGCTTCCGTGACTTCATCACGCTTGCTCTGGCTCTGTTCCAGGTCTCTGCGCATGTTCTCGTACGAGTCCTCTAATGCGGTGCTGCGTTCGTTGCATTTTTTCACCTGGTCGTTCAGCGCTGCAATCTCGCCATCTTTGGCTGCAGCTTGTAGCTTGTACTCTGTGATCTCGGATCGCAAGTCTTTCTCCTTTGCTTCAAGTCTCTTCAAGCTCGCATTGGCCTTCGCCAGATTAGCCTTGGCGATCTTCAGTTCGGCAAGCTCTTCTCGCAACCTCTTCAGCTCAGGCTGTACTTTGTTCAAGTGCTCTCGTAGATCCGTCATGTCCTTGAATCTTGTCTGCGCGAGTGCGTTCGCTGCTGCCAGATCTTTCTCCAGCTCCGTGGCCTTCGACGTCATCTTTTCCATATCGCCGCTAAAAGCCTTGTGCTTGGCGTCCGATTCGGCACCATGAGCGCTTTGCTGCGCTTTCAGCTCCTCTAGCTGCTTTTCCATCGCTTGTTTTGCAAGTTCGAGAGACTGTTTCTCCTTCTGCAGCGCCTCAACCTGACCTCGCACTAGCTCCAGTTCATCATCAGATGCGGGCGATGCAGTTGATTGCGAGAGTCTCGGCTGCTTGATCTCAGCCTCAAATGCCTGGCATGTCTCTGCCATTTCAGTCCTTGACGATTCAGCCTCATTGACCTTTTTGCGATAGGCATCACATTCGGACCGCACCTCGTCAAACTCTTGCTGCAGTCTTTGCTTCTCTTCACGAGCTGCTGTGGCTTCCTGCTTGGCGCCAGTAACCCTGCTCCCTAAGTCCTCGACGCTCTCTTTCAAGGTCTCGTTTTCCTCTCGGAGATCTTCCTCGTCCTTCAATCTGTGGTTCAATCTCTCGATGGCTGTCTCCTTTTCCCCGATAGTGCGGTTGAGATTGTCAATCTCATCATCCTTTGCACGTATCAGGATCACATTGTCGCGAATCGTCTGGTCACGTTCCTCGATCAGTCGCTCGTGATGTTGAAGCAGCTCGGAGTGGTCCTCGGTCTGCGACTTGCGACCTTTCCTCATCTCTTCGACTTCATGCATGAACACCTGGAATATTGCCTGGGTCGCTTGTGGGCCATTCTGTTGTGCCTGCCAGTCCAGGATATTCTTGGCTTTCGTTGGATCGGCAATCAAATCTGGCACAGAGAGCGTTGATCTCATTAGCGGAGCATCAGTGGCCGCGTTGTCGACGTGCGCCTTCTTCTTTAATTTCGATTTCTTCTTCTTGTTTTTCTTCTTCGTTTCACCAGCTTCTTCCTCTCCATTGACCGAAGGGGTAGTAGGATGTGTCGACGCGGCTGTCTGCTCCGTCGCCTCGGAGTTGCCACGTGAGCGCGACTGGGTATCGGCCGTTGCATTGCCTTCGGCCGGCAAATCTGTGCTCTGTGCGTCTTCTTGCTGAGATACTCTACATTTTCCGCAGGCAATGATCAGTTCATACGCTGTGTCGCGCTCGCTCTCCGCGCGTTTCAGTTGACTTTGGAGACTTGCAATTCTTGCTTCGTGACCTAGCTTGGTTTCCACTACTTTCTTGGCTTTGTCGCGCTCCGTCTCTGCCTCGCTTAGCTTCTTCTTGAGGCCATCAATGTCAGCCTCGCGGCGCCTTAAGTCGACAACGAGCTTGGCACGGGAGTCTGACTCGGACTCCAGCTTCTTGTTCTCAAGATCCAAATCCATTAGTCTTAGTTCAGCGACACGTTGGCCCTCCAGAGCTTCCTTCGCCTCTGCGCGCAATTGATTGACAGTCTTCCGTAGCACGTCCATTTGTTTCTCATCGCGCTGAGAATAGTAGTCCTTCTTTAAATTCTCCTCGTGTTCTTTTCGGTAATTCTTGAGCTTCTCCTCTGCAAGATCGGTCTGCTCCTTCAGCTGCTGTTCTCGGACTTCAAGCGCGGCTTTATGTTCGTTCCATTGCTCCTGCTTTTGAGCTTCTTGACGCGCCTGCACTGCACCCTGCAGCTCACCTTTCACTCCTGACAATTCAGCCTTCAAGAGAGTGATCTCGCGCTCTTTAATGCTAACCTTGTTGATCATCGCCTCACGGTCAAGCTCAGTCATGTCCAGCGAACCGAGCTTACTCTTCACAGTCTCCAGTCCATGTTGCGTCACATCCAGATCTTTGCGCAGAGTCGCATTCTCGGTTGAAAGCTCATTGATGTAAGCCTCCCGCGACTTGAGCTCGGTTCTTTGCTCTCTCAATCGGTCCTCAAGGTTGCTCTTCTGCTCAGTGTCGTACGAGAAGAATTCGTTGCTGTCAGCCTTCGCCTGGGTGCCACTGGGTCCTTCCGCTTTTAGGGGCCCCGCAGCATTCACGCCCAAGGGATCTGAGTCTGTACCGGCCTTCGACAAATTGTCTTCTTGTTCGCGTTGCAGCCCAGCGGCTTCATCAAATGCGTCCTTCGCCTTCGTCTCAGCATCTTGCAGTTTGACCTTGAGCTCGTCACGCTCCTTGACCACATCTTTATGCTTTTCATTGATGCGCTTTAGCTCCTCCAACACCATGTCACTCTGCAAGGATCGCTGGGTCAGAAACTCGACAAGAGCGCCGGGATCGGAAATGGAGGTGAGCGGAGTGTGCTCGCGGAGCGATGCCTCGAAAGACTCGATCGCTGATACCCGAGCATGCGCAGTGCGATAGTTCCGTAATAAATCCTGGTATTTTGCCGTCAATTGGTCGAGCCTCGCCAGCTTCTTCCTGATGTCGTCCGGTAGCTCGTCAACCTCAGCCCTCTCCTGCACGCCGTCTTTGCCCTCAATTTCTCCATCTTTGCCGCCTTGTTCGGCTAACGGACCCTCTGTACTCTCTCTCGCAGGCCCGGGGGTCCCAGCCCGTGACAGATCTGACGCATCGTCTCCAATCGCGAACTCCTCCGGATCGGGACTCTTGCCCGCAGATGTTACGCCGTTATCCGGAACACGTAACTTGCTGGTGCCTCTCCGCGCCGGCGAGGCAGTCGGTTCTCCTGCGCCGCCACCTCTGAATCCCCGTCCAGCACTGCTCGGCGGTCTTCGCGGGCTGCCTGACGGCTGCTGTGTCTGTCGCGCTTGCTCTTCTGCGATCTTACCATCGAGAAATGAGTCCAAGTTACCCCGTAGGCGCTGAAAGCAAGGAATAGAAGGTCAGTGTCTCTCGACGATGTTGTACCTCAACCTGTCCTCGCGCTCAGCCTACCTGAAACATTATGGCGCCAACGTTCCAGTGCTGCACTTGCCGCTGCGCATCGTACGTGTCGTGGGTCAGATCATTCAGATATCTCCTCGGCACAAGCTGACACCGAAATGAAGCAAGGCTACCTCGTGACACCGTCGTCGTGTTGTACAAGCCGTCATCTAAGGAAAGCAATACATACTTGTTGGAGCGCGAGACATTGGCTGATCCTTCCTGTTCACGGCGGTCGAAACGTGCCAATTAGCAAGAGAAACCTAGGGCGACTTTTTGAATATAAGCTTAATAGGGGAGAGATTTTAACTACAAAAGTAATATGATAAGCCAAATAATATAGATAACTATATAGAAATGCAACCTAGTAGGAGGAAGGACTTCTAGTAAACCTTTGTTTGTCTAAAAGAAGTATATACTCTAGAGAGTAGAGTACTAAACTATAAAGACAAAAGGGATATAAGAGGTTTTTATAGCTAGGGGCCTCTAGCCCTAAGCTTTTACTCTCTAGCAAAGTATATAGTACATACTAGCAAAGTATATAGTATATACTATATACTCTACTATAGGAGATAGAATAGCAACTAAATTTATCTATCTATCTAATATAGATGTAAAGCTATATAATAATAAAAATATCTTGTAGTATAATAGAGTAATCTAACCTTTTAATAGGTACAAGATTACACTACTTTCTACTTAGTATAGAGATAGTATAGGAGGTACTTATATCTCCTAATACCCCTTAAGTAGAAAAGCATGTCTGCACCTAACTCTACAAGGGTACTATAAGGCTAGAGAAGCCCTATAGGGGTACTATAGAGAGAGGTAGCATGTAAGATTATTATATCCCTATACTTAGGTATTAGCCTACAAGATAAAGGATATACAAGTTTATATATAAAGGGACTCCTGTTATAATTAACAGGGTCTACAGCATGCTAAGGGTAGTATATTAGAGTATGTTTAGCTCTAATACCCCCTAATAGTATAAACTGTCTTACTACCCCTCTTCCTACAAGAATGTCCTTAGCCTTACTATTAGGCAAGCAGAGTAAATAGAGTATAGGATAGCACATGTTATATACTACGTAAGATAGGTTAGAGTAATCTTAATAATAGCCTATATAGTAGCATGCTTAATACCTTTTAATATACACAAGGTAGAGTTACTATACTATAGCAGCTAATTTTACATTTAAGGCGGCCTTATAACACCTTTGTATAACATGTAGGTTAAGATATTAGGGAACTATAAGTATGTACTTCTATCTATCCTTAAAATAGTAGGTTAAGCGCATATGCTCTAGCTTTACTAGGTAGCTAATATAGATAAAAAGCTATATGATAATAAAAATGTCTTGTAGTATAACAGAGTAATCTGACCTTTTAACAGGTACAAGATAGCGCTGCTTTCTGCCTACTACAGAGGTAACGCTAGAGGTACTCATGTCCCCTAATAATATAGATGTATATGCTATATTGTTAAATTTAGTCTTTAAATTTAGGCAATAGATTTACGCGTAGGGAGTAGCTACAGAAAGAATATATTATGTCAGGTATTTAATATATAACGAACATGATTAATGTTAAGAGATAAGGTAAAAACTCTTCTCTCCCTAGCTAGGGTTCATATATCTCTTAACCGCTAACCTAAGTCAGAGAGGTTAGAGTTAGGGTCCTACCTAACTCTGACTCCTACTAACTTAGTCCTACTAGTATGCAGCTGCCTACTACATTTCAATACTCCTACTTAGCTACATACTAGTATACTTAGCGCATTCCTCTGTCTTCTAATCTACTAGCTAGTAAAGATGTTTGTTATAGCATGCTTATACTACTAGAATAATACTCTTATGAAAGAGAATAATACGCTAGCATGTTTGCTACTTACATGTCCGCAAATTCATGTGTTTACCCTGCTTTTATAAGTAGGCCTAACTTTGTATATAAAGTCCCCTCCCCTTCTTAATTGCCCTTCTCTTTCTTATTATCATTAACTACTAGTATCTCTAACACATTAACATGGCTCTACAGAGAGGTATGTTACTAATCCTACTAGATAGTACTTCGTTTAACGTAAAGCTTGCATAGCTTATCGAGCTCTATGTCATGAGTGTCAGGAGTACTATAGGTTACAGGATCGTGAGGGTCCTAAGTGCTATAAGTCATAGTATAGTTATAGGAGTACTATAAGTTATAGGCATAGTTATAGGAGAAAGGATCTGTTACGTGAGGATAGATCCTAGGATCTATAGGGTTAGTAATATAGATGTATGTGCTATATAATATGGAAATATCTCGTAGTGTGGCAGAGTAATCCGACCTTTTAGTAGGTACAAGACAGCGCTGCTTTCTGCTTATCGCAGAGGTAGCGCTAAGGGTGCTTATAACCCCTGACGCTCCTCAATTAGGGAAAGCATGTCCGAGCCTAACCCCGTAGGGGTACCGTAGGGTCAGCGACGTAGGGGCATCCTACGTTAACAACTGATCCTACTTGGACGACATACGAGCTAACGTATGTACGAAGGACCCCCTTGCCATATGTAGCAGGGTCACTGCATGCTAAGGGCGGCCATTAGAACCCATGCGGTTCAAATGGTCCCCTAGTATCAACCGTATCACTGCCCCTCCTCCTATAAGGATGTCCCTAGCCTTACTAAGTGACGCACGCGGAACATATAGGGTACGGGATGTAGCATGCTCATACCGCGTAAGGGTGAATAGGTAGATAGCCTGCGTAACATGTGTCATGCGCATACCTTAACACCTTCGTAGCGAGTGCAGGGCGGAGGCTGCTAACTCGGGCGGGTTTTAATCTGTCACATGTTAGGCGGCTTTGTAACACCTTCGCTTTACATGCAGATCGAGATATCAGGAAACTACGAGTACGTACTTCAGTCAATCCTTGAAATTATAGGGCGAGCATGCGCGCCGGCCTTACCAAGTAGCTTGGCCGTCCCTATTTAGTCGTGACCGTGAAGAACATGTCGCAGAACCTCGGGGTAGTAGGAAAGTACGCGGACGCTCTGCGCGCGCCGCTCGAAACAGCAGGAGCGCGCTCCTAGCGCGGGCCTCGCCACATTCCCATGCTAGTAGGCTAGCACGAGTGCGGTCGGCGCACATGCGTGACAGCCGCGTTATCTGTTATTACATCATTCGGTCCCCTTGTAAGTTAACTAAAGGCAGGTGCTCTGCGCATGTAGTTCGAGTCACTAGCTCAACAGTTGCGGTAGGCAACAGGGGGGCTGTTAGAGGGTATAAAAACCTCGTCGCTTCCTAAACTTTCCTGTTCTAAGATACTAACATCGACCTCCGCTCCTACTTCGCTTAGCTTGCGCCTCGCCATGTCTGCGGGTCTGTACTAGAGCTCCTTCTTCTTCAATCAATTAATTAAGATCAATTAACCCGTCTTAGCTATAATGGCTTATATGCTACAGACTAAGTTCGACGCTACTCGCTCTGCCCGCGATCGTCGCTCGTGTCGACGATGCCTCGACAACCTTAGTAGCCAAGCTGCACACATCTCCCCTCCGCGTGTTAGTAAGGCGTCCCCTACCCGCGAGGTATGCGTGACTTATACTAACCGAAGCGTAGCCGAGATCTGCGTCAGCGGATTTGACAAGGGCAGTATCTACTGCAATTATGTCAACTGTAATGGCAAGCATCAGAAATGCCAAGACCTCCCTAAAGAGGTGTACGGCGAGTATAACCAGCTCTGCCGTAACATCAATGACTTCTAGAGTGCGCGCGACAAGGGGATTACTAAAGGCACTCTGACTATGAACAGGCTACAGGCTAAGTACCGCGAGGCACTCGCCTACCTGCTCGGCGCCCTCTCGTGCTTTACTACGACTGCTAACCGTTCTTACAGCGGTGTTCGCTTCGACTCTCTGCTAACAGGCGAAAACTTTTGTCTAGGTCTAATCGCAGACTTAGTCTAGAAGATCTTGAAGGTGCTAACCGTTAGGGTCGAGACCTTCGCCATAGTACGCATATAGTGCGGGTACCCTCTAAGTATGAAATGCTGACTTTTCTACTAGGCTAACGTTAGCGTCGAGAAGTATCCGACTAGCCGTCAGCGTCAGCAACTCGGGGCCCTTGCCTCTATTAACGATGACTTCGAAACGCGGATGATCCGCAAGAAGGTTATCAAGCAATTCGCCGCTCCCGCTGCTAAGGCCACGCCCTAGCGCCGTACTAAGAGGCAGCCTGCCTCTAAGCCGGTCCTGAGGACTAAGCCGTAAGTTACTTACTCGAATCCTGTCGCGTGCGTACAGCTAACACATTGTAGCGCCGCCGCCTACGCCGCCTCGACGCTACTGTCTAAGAAGAAGAAGAGAGCCAGGGCCGAAATTGAGGTTAGCGACGAGGAAGCCGAGCCTTCCCCGCTTGCGACCCGCACTGCGTCTATTAAGACGCTAAGGCACAAGCCTCTAGGCCAGATCTTTGAGGATGAGGAGGATGACGACGCTTAGGATACCTTCGGTCCTGACGTGATCCCTTCGCGCCATAGTGTCACCGCACTAGTTGCGCCTAAGGGAGACACCGAGTCCGATGATGTGGTCGACACTTGTGTCAAGAAGCGCAAGATGATCTCGAGGGCCGAGCGTGACAGCCGCAAGCGCGCTCGAGTCTCTTTGCCTTCTGATGCTAAGGATGAGGTAGTCGTCGCGACTAGGCGCGGTGAGGGTGTCGCTAGTTCTCTGGCTACTATAGGCTCTGAAGACAAGCTCCCTCGCAACCTACTAAAGAAGAAGATGCTAGCCTCTCTTCGTGGCGTTACTACCCCCGTTACTCATGGTCGCTTTAGGGTGTTTGGTAGACCCCGTGCGGGTAGGCAGTCCCTAGCGGACCGTAACAAGAAAGACTCTCCTGCTTCGGGTTTAGTCAGGAAGCCCCTGACTAGTAGTCGCTAAGCATTAGCTACGAAGCTAATCCGAGCATGTCTCTTGTTCTTCTTAGGTTTATTCTGGGTATGCCTTTAGGCATCAATGATGTATAAGTAGGGCGTTTGCTTCTCGTTGTTACTTTGCGCGTCATGCGCTACATACACATGTCAAGAATTCTGCTCCGGAACCCTTATCTTCTCACGAATCGACCTTCTCAAGCCCTGCTTACGCTTCCTCCGCTCTTCGAATTCACGAATAGCTTCTAGAGCGTTCTTGCAGTCTTTGGCCGGAACCTATTATGTGTACTTAGGTAGGTATCCTTTCTACTTCACTAGATAGTACGTTGCGCCCTTGCGCCGCATACTGTCCTTAATACCCTCGACTTCCTACTCTTCGTTCTCTTCTGCTACTAGCATCGGGTCCGCAGGCTCTTTGCCCTTACGCTATACCTATAGTTCGAGTAGAGATACGTAGAAGACGTCGTGCACACAATACGACGATGGCAACGATAGCCGGTACGCCTGCGAGCCTATCGCGTCGCGTATCCGGAAGGGTCCGACGAACCTTGGCGTCATCTTCTTGCTTAGAAGTTTCAGCTTAAGATTCTTCGTTAACAGTAACACCTTCGTACTAACTGCGTACTACATCGGTTTAGCATAGGCGTTATTATGTTTAATCTGGGATTCTGAGGCCTTTTTCTAGTGTTCTATTAGCACCGAATGTACCTCGCGTATACGCCGCGCTGATTCCGCGGCGGCTAGCACCCTCTCCTCAGAAGACTCGTCCCGAGGCGGTTCTAGGTGTATTTCCGGATCAAAGCCATAAAGAATCTGAAATAGCGACATGCGCATAGTAGCATGCATGCTGTTATTAACTGCAAATTCCGCCATAGGAATTGCGTCGGCCTAGGCATCCTGGTTCTTAGTGTAGTAGCACCAGAGGTACTACTCAAGAGTCTAGTTCATACGTTTAGTCTAACCATTAGTCTGTAGATAGAATGCTATACTTAGGCAGTGCTTAACACGCGCTTCAAACATAAATTCTTGCTAGTATTCACTAGTAAAGACAGAACCTCGATCTAATAGGATACTTCGGGGGACACTGAAGCGCCGTACGACTTCGTCGCGAAGTAGCCGCGCAAGCTCGCTGCTTGTGCACCTTTTCGTATATAGGATGAAGACATTCATCTTCGAGTATCGGTCGACTACTACAAGGACAGCATCAACTATATTGCCCTTCTACTTTGCTAGCGGCAAATCGGTAATGAAATCCATGGTTAAGTCTTGCTATGGCCTCTCTAGTAGTAGGAGCGCCTGAGCATCGCCGTAGGGGCGATAGCGCCGAGATTTGCTAATCTAGCACGTCTGGCAGGATTTAACATAGTCAGAGACATCCTGTTCTAGCGTAGGCTACTAGTATTTTCGTCCGAGAAGTGCGTTCGTCTTCTCTACGCTAAAATGGCCCGCGAGTTTATTGTCATGATGAATACGGAGGAGCTGCGAACGGAGTGCGTAGTTAGCGGGTACGTAGAGCCTATTATCAAAGTACTACAAGTCGCCTAACTTGGTCTAGTACTTCGGACCGCCTGCAGTGTCCTAGAGGGCTACACCCTCATTAATCAACTCCGGTTCTCGCTCTTGCAACCGCTAAATAAGTCTCGAGACTTCTTCAAAGGGTTCTTTAGACATCGCATGCTTACCGCATGTAAGCCAGTTGACTACCGCACGGATCGAGCTAGACACGGTCGCCACAACTGCCGGATAGGAGGGTTCGTCACTAGCGGAGGCCATGAGGCCCCATTAGACCCGCAGTCGACCTATAAGAGGAGCTAACGACGGATCGCCGCCCTAAACTACAAGCTTCGTTTGCAGTATAGGGAGAAGCTGTTAGTTACCCTCTTCCCTAGTGTCGTAGTCCGGTTGTCGCGAAGGACCGTCGGCCAGATTCGTCTTTCCGGAACGATGCTAGATAACGAAGTCAAAGCTAGCGAGGAAAGTCGCCTACCTTGCTTGCCGACTACTTAGCTGCTTCACGCCCATGAAGCCGCGAAGGTTGTTATAGTCAGTAAGTACCTTAATAGGGTGCGCCGCGCCTTCGAGGTAGTGTTAGTACTCCTTGAAGCCGTTAACAATAGCTAAAAGTTCTTGGTCGTGAGTCTCGTAGTTAAGCTTAGCGCCCTGCATCTTCCGCGACTAGAAGGCAATCAGGTACTATCGCGCACTACCTTCGTGCGACTAGAGCTGCGATATAATTGCGGCTATTACGAATTTTGAAGCATCGGTCTCTATCCAGATCTTCGTAGCAGGGTTAAAGTGCCGAAGTATAGGCGTAGTTTGAAAAGCTGCTTTAAGTTCAGAGAAGGCCTTGCTCTAAGCCTCCTCCTAAGGCACTTTCCCTAGCTTTTTTCCTCGAACCGCGCCCTTTGCGAGGGCCGTGAGGGGAGCCACGATCTTCGAGTAAGATCGTATGAATCTGCGGTAGAAGTTAGTGAATCCTAGGAACACCTGCACTTCTCGGAGGGTAGTTAGCCGCAGCTACTCCGCGATTACAGACACCCTTCGGTCATCTATGATGACTCCTTCCGTAGAGACGATGTATCCGAGAAACTCAATCCTATCCGTCAGGAATGAGCACTTCTTTAGGTTCGCGTAGAGAGCGAACTTGCGGAGCCGTTCGAGCACTATACTTAGATGCCGCATATGCTCCTCCTTCGAGTTGGAATAGACTAGTATATCGTCCAAATACACTACGCAGCAGGTGTTAACGAGGCCGGCTAGGGCCCGGTTGATATACGCTTAGAACGTCGCTAGTGCGTTAGTCAAGCCGAACGGCATCACTGTATACTCGAAGTGTCTATACCGCGTTCGGAATGTAGTCTTCTACTTGTCGCCCTTTCGGATCGGTATCTAGTAGTAGGCGTCCTTCAAGTCGATAGACGAGAAGATGGCGGCGCGACCAAGGCGGTCAAGCGTCTCGCTAATAAGTAGTAGGAGGCAGCGGTTCTTCTAGGTTACCGCGTTAAGGCTACTATAGTCAACGTATAGGCGGAGCGTGTTGTCCTTCTTCAGGACGAACATAACTAACGCTCTAGCCTCGCTGTCGCTTCGTCGGATCCACGCGTTCCTTTGCGCCTTGTAGAGGTAGTCTCGAAGTGTTTCAAGCTACGATTCCGACATAGGGTACAGAGGTCGATGCGGAGGATTGTAACCCTCCTTAAGGTTAATCGCATGTTCCGCGTCTAGGGCCCGGGCATAGGCCGCAGCCTCTGCGTCGAAAATATCGGCGTATTCCTCTAACTCAGGCGGAAGGGTAACGTCTTCCTTGACGTTCTGTATGCGGACCGCATACACGCATTAGACCTTCTTCATGTCCTTGTAGAAGCTATGTGCGTCACGCATCTGCACCGCAGGAACTTCGCCTATAGAGCCGTAGAACTAGTTGTTAGTAGCTCCATCAACAACGACTCCCTGCTTGTGGCGCTAAGGGCGGCCAAGTAGGAGCTCCTTATCAGGAACGTCTTCGGCGTAGAAGACTTCGTTAGTCTCGCGCACTTCTCCCGAGGAGTCCGCGAGTTAGAGGCGCACGTTGTACGCGCCTCGAGCCGCTACGCCTTCGCCCCGAAAAGACTTCATGGTAGGCAGCAGGGCTCCTAGGATCGGCTTCAAACCGAGCCGTACGATTACCCTCTAGGGTATCACGTTAACCTCCGCAAGGTCATCTAACATACAGTCTACTAGCTCGAGCGAGCCATTAACTCGGACCGCGCCAGATAGGCGCCACGTAGGCCACGAGTCTACACTATCGGTAACAGACAGCTTAGATACCCGCGGTAGCCATTCGGTTGTCTCGGGCTTGTCCTTCTTTCGCCTCCCTTCCGGGGAGGTTTTGGACACCTTGCTTACCTTCTTCCTATTACTTCGTTTAGGATAGCGAGCCGCCTAGTAGTCCCTCGCTCTACAGATGTAGCAGCTACTCGGAGGCTTCTCGCTACCGTCTTTTAGCTCGGAGGGCTTGCTCCTCCAGAATGAACTACCGCGTTAGACGTGACCCCTAGGGCGCTTGTAATAGCGGCCCTTCGGTAGGTCCTCGGGGCTTAGACGCTTATTGTCCTTACCGCCCGATTTTCCATTTCGCTTCAAGGTAATTTCCATACGTGTCGCAAGGGACACGAGGTCTTGCCGAGTTGTCGGAAGTTCATGAAAAGTCATGATTATGTTCCGAAGATTGTCATCGAGTTTGACGAGCAAGTGCCACACGCGTTACGTCTTAGTATAGGGTGGCATCTGTCCCTCGAGTGTAGCGAGATAGGTTGCGAAGCTAGAGGTTGTTTGTCCCTTCCCCTGCTTAGCCTTCTCGTACTTGACAGACACGGTAAGGGCGCGATTCCCCGGATCCTCGACCTAGTCGACACAGAACTAGCGAAAGTCCGCCTACGTATACGTTCTATCATGGACCCGCATAAGGTCATACCGCTCATGCTAATTGTTGCGAGGTTCCTTATCCTCTTCGAGCCACATCACACTAAAGGCGACTCGTTCGCCCTCCGTGGAATATCCGCGTGAGTTAAGCACGAAAACTGCCTCACACGCCTGCAAGAAAGTTCGAGCCTCCTTCAAGGTGTCTCCCTTAAACGGCTTCAGGTTGCATGCGTTACGACTACCTCCTAGTTAGCCTACTATGGCCCTGAATTTAGGCACTAAGTTCGCAGGCACACGCGGAGGGTCTGCGCCTCCCGATAAGTTGTCTTCGCGGGTCCCTAGCGTGAAATCTCGCTGGATTTCTTCGTCTGCTAATTCGTTAGTACCGCTCATGGCGACGTCTTCGTCGTCCTCGCCGTTGTCGCTACTAGGAGCGGTGCGGCTCCGGCTCTAGTTCGCAAGGCAGTTCGCGACCTAATCGACAATCATGGCTACGAGGGCCGGGTCGATAGTCAGGGTTAGCTGCGGTCCCTGTGCGGGGGGTCTATTGCCTAGTCCGCCGCGTAATTGTCCTCTAGCGGAACTGTCGCTCGATGCAGTGTCGCTCGCAGCGGTTACTTCTACGGGCTAGTTACTCGGGCTAGCTTCGCTATCGCGGGCGCTTAGGATGGCGCTCGCTACGCGTTAGTTGCGAGTTCGTGGTGCTCTAGACATATCGTAGTATTCTCTGCTAGACTGTAAAGCAGGGGGGAGAAAGCAGAACTAATATAGATGTATGTGCTATATGATATAGAATGTCATAAGGGTAGGTGCTAATGGCAGGAAGGTGACTAGGTGTTAGACTTAGGAGCTGTGAAGAATATCGACAATAGCAGTTAACCTTGTAACTAACTCTCCTCTAAGCAAGAGAGGATTGAATTAAGATTAAGCACGAAGCTCCTAACTACCTGTCCTAAAGCTATCCCTATATACTAGAGAGTAACAGAGCAGCTCCGTTAGATCTGTCGATAGACCCGACAGATCCGTGTCTGTAGATCTGTAGACTAACCCCACAGATCTAAGGGTCTATCATCACGTGACAGATCCCTTCTTCCTTGCAAGCCCATGGATCTGTAGACTAACCCTACAGATCCGGGGATCTATCCTCACGTGATAGATCCTTTCTTCCATGACTATGCCTATGACTCATAGTACTCCTATGACGGTACTATGACTCATAGCACTTAGGACCTACATGATCCTGTATCCTACAGTACTCCGGACAGTACTCCTGACACTTATGACACTATCCCCCTCTTAGTCTAGCTCGTCCCTAAGCTACCTCATTAGTGCGGGGTTTCTCTGGTTTCTTCTTTTAAACTGTGATGTCTTCTCTTTCTACATTACTGCCTAGTGTCATTCTAGACACTGACGCCCCTTCAACGTAGAAACGCAAACGCCGCGCGAATCGAATCTATCGTCAGGGCTAGGACAGCATGAAGTCCTGTACTCGGTGTCAAGAGCTAAAGCTCGTCTGTCAGGTACACATTTCCTCGGGGAAATGTTCGCAATGTCACTTTAGCAACTGTCGGAGTTGCGACGCGAAGGTAACAGAGGTCGAATGGAAGAAGTTAGGCGATCGGCGGAAAAGACTGATTGCTAATCTCGATCGTGCGAAGGTAGTCCTAGCCGAAGCTTCGCAGAAGATGCTAGAGGCGCATGCGAAGGAGATGCGTCTTCGAAAACAGTTAGACGCAGTCGACTAGGAGGTCGAAGATGGTCGCGCTCTCGAGGAGCGCGAGATCAGGGAGGAGGAGGCCGAGGAACAAGCTCTTACGCAGGCCGGGTTTCTTCTTGACCTAGATCCTTCCGCGGGTCTCGCTCTTAGTCCTACGACATGGAGCGCAATAGAGGGTTTCGCTAACTCCTCATATTAGGGTTTCCTGGATGGCGTGATAGCCGAGCCGGTCGACGGCGTCCCGCAGGAGTCTAGTCGTGGCTTAGGATCTTCTTCCTAGGTTCGTTCCTTTCTCGAAACTTCGTATCTTTTGCTGACAGTTTCGCAGGTGTTCTAGGGGTTCCTAGGTGTTCTCGGTACTCCCATATCCTTCCCATTTTACTAAGTACTGTCGCTGTCCGTCCTGCTAGCGAGTGTCGATAATCCTTTCGACAGAGTACTCCGGTTCTTCTACTTCAGGGTCGAGTAGTAAGGGTTCTGATTGCAGTGCGGCGTCTGGCGCTGCTTGTTCTAGCAGAGAGACATGGAACACAGGGTGTATTCTCATCTGCTCGGGTAGCTGTAATTCAAAATTGACTGGTCCCGTCTTGGCCTTGATCCTGAATGGTCCTAGTTTTACAGCGTCTAGTTTTTTACTCGGTTTGTCCGATTTGATGTGACGGCGGAGGAGATACACCTTGTCCCCCTCCTTTAGAATTAGTCCCTTAATTCTCTTACGATTCGCGTACCGTGCCATGTTCTGCTAATAGAACTGCAGGTCGAGTCGTGCTTCTGTTTGCAGTCGGCGTAGATGTTCTACTCGTCCGAGTGCTGCTAGGTTCGGATCACTAGCTAAGACGTCTAGAATGTCTTCCATAGCTGATCCATACGCCATCTGAAATGGCGAGAGTCCTGTCGACTCTGCCGGCGTACTATTATACGCGAGCTGTGCTATTAGCAACAACTCTACCTAGTTGTTCTGGTCCCTATTAACATAGGATCGAAGGTACTGTTCTAACGTCTGATTTAGGCGTTCTGTCTGTCTATCCGTCTAAGGGTAGAAGGAAGTACTTAATCGATGTTTGACCTGGAATTGTCTCATCAGGGCTCTCTAGAAGTTAGAGGTAAACACGGATCCTCGATCCGTTACTAGGTCCTGTGGCATGCCGTGTAATGCCACTACCCATTTGATGAAGACATGCGCGATATCTTCAGTCTTAAAGTCTTCGCGGTAAGGGATAAATTTCCCGAACTTGGTGAATTAGTCGACTACTACCATGATCCCGTCGAAGAACTCATTAGTCGCGGGTTCTCTCGACTAAGGTAGTTTGACGATAAAATCCATAGCGAGCGATTCCTATGGCCGTTAAGGTACCTTTAGTAGTCGTAGTAGCCCATACGGTCTGTGACGGTCGTGCTTACTTCGTTAGCAAGTTACATATCGACAGACGTAGTCCTCGATTGCCTTGCTCATCCTAGGGAAGTAATATTCTTGTCGGAGAATTTGCTTCATTTTAGACACTCCCGGGTGTCCTGCCTAAGGTACGTCGTGTTAGAGGCGTAGTAGTTCCGATCGTAAAGACGTTAGCATGTATACTAATCCTTGAAATAGAAGGATTCCGTCTTCGTCTTCCTAATCCTCCTGTCCATCAATGTCGTCGCGGACAGCGAGTGCGGTTAGGTCATGGATTAGGGCGTTCTTCAGGTCGTCCTGAAACCTACTAGTCCATGTAACAGTCGTGGCCGCGAGTCGGTTGACTCCTAGCGTGCCATCGCTATTTTCCTGGAGAATAGCATGTTTCTCCCGCTTCACGCCCTTCATGTAGTCCGTCTAGCGGCTAAGTGCATCGGCGCGTGCGTTGTTAGTCCCCTTGTAATAGACGATCTTGCAGTTAAAACTAGAGAGCTCCTCGCTCTACCGAACCTGTCGTCGGTTTAACTCTTTCGTCGTTGTGAAGTATCGCAAGTTCTCATGGTCTGTGTAGACCGTGACTTAGTGCTTAGAACCTTCTAAGTAGACCCGCCAGGCCTTGTAGGCGTCTACTATGGCTAGAAGTTCTTTGTCGTAGACGTCATATCGGAGTTCTAGTCCAGACAATTTCCTCGAGTAGTAGGCGACTAGCTGTAGTCGTCTACTCGGTCCTGGTTGACTCAAGCATGCCCCGAGTGCTACGTCGGAGGCATCTGTTTCGACTATGATAGGCTTATCCAGGTCGAACACAAGTAAGATCAGCTAATCTGTAAATCGTCGCTTGAGTTCCTCGAAGGCATTTCGTTAGGCGTCGTCCCATACGAATGGTGTATCCTTCGTCATAAGAGTCGTAAGTAGTGCCGTGATCTTCGAATAGTTTGCCACAAATCTCCTGTAGAAGTTGGCGAATCCAAGGAAGGACTATACTTCCTTAACATTAGTTAGCGTAGGCTACTCTTTTACGACCTGGACTTTCTTAGTGTCTATCTTGATTCCATTCCATGCTACTACGTAGCCAAGGAATTATACTTCCTGCTTATGAAACTCGCTCTTCTGCGGCTTGACCTTTAGTCGGTAGTCCTAGAGTTTCTGAAGTACCTTACGTACATAAGTCCTATGTTCTTCGATCGTCCAGGAATAGACGAGGATGTCGTCTAGGTATACAACCACAAAGACGTCGAGGTACTCTCGTAGCACATTGTTGATAAATGCCTGCCATGTAGCCGGGGCGTTTGTCAACCTAAATGGCATGACTATGTAC
>JADDMT010000162.1:0-54960 GCA_021401465.1 Teratosphaeria epicoccoides
CACTCCTATCTATAATTTTCTGCAGTGGCTTGTAGTCACCACATACGCTACTGCGGTGTTCTCGTGATACAGGCTCGTCTTACATCGGACACCTTACCTCGCGACCAGTGGGACTCACCAAACAATAAGAGGCCAGAAGAGGGACCAAGGGGACGCGCAACGCGCATAAGCAATTCTGCCCTCCTCGCACCCCGAGACACGTTGTCCTCTGCCCATGCTATATAGTAATATTCTGCCAGCCCCACGTGTACAGCATTGTTCATCTAACATCGATTCCGAGTCGGCCACGCCATCGCTCTCCTTATTATTTTCGTCGCTCTTTACCGTCCGCGCGTCTCAGTGCGCGGGCCACACCACCGCCAGCGATCATTTCTCACGAGCGCGGGAGCGTAAGCATCCTGCTCCGCCACAGGCTGCATTTCTCGTCCTGCCCGCAAGGATTGCAGGTACGCGATAGCATCGTCTGACACCCAGGCGAAACAGCCCAAGAGCGAGGCAAAGCCAGCTGAAGCCACCCGGGAGAGGGCAATGGCCGGCACGACTCGATACCTGAGGTACATCCTCATTGCCGCCGTCTTTGTTGCCTGCATCCTCTTCTTCTCCGCCAGCTCATCCTCCATACCCGGCTCGGAACATATCCAGTCCGCGACGGACCTATTGAAGGGACAGACGGGAAGCTTGTGGAAGGGCAATGGCGTACCTGCTGGGAAAGATGACAAGGCCAGCTTAAGCGCAAGCACTGACACCAGCGCTCTTGATCCTATCGCGCCCCAACACACCGAGGCTTCCTCCGTTCCCGGCAAGTCTCCCAACCCATACCAGGGCTCTGGCAGTCCGCCAGTCCTCGGCGAGACGGCACCTGGCGAGCGCATGAATGCTACCTTTGTCACCCTCGCCCGCAACAGCGACGTCTGGGAGATCTCGCGCTCGATTCGGCAAGTCGAAGACCGCTTCAACCACAAGTACAACTACGACTGGGTCTTCCTGAACGATGCCGAGTTCGATGACACATTCAAGAAGCTGACGAGTGCATTGACCTCGGGCAAGACGAGGTATGGCAAGATTGACAGCGAACATTGGGGCTTCCCGGACTTCATCGATCAAGAGAAGGCGAAGAAGGTGCGAGAGGACATGCATGAGCGAAAGATCATCTACGGGGACTCCATCTCATACCGACACATGTGCCGCTACGAGAGTGGTTTCTTCTTTCGACACCCCATCATGACCGAGTACGAGTGGTACTGGCGTGTCGAGCCCTCCATTGAGCTCTTCTGCGACGTTTCCTACGATCCCTTTGAGTTCATGGCCAAGAACAACAAGAAGTACTCGTTCGTGCTGTCCCTGTATGAGTACGTAGAGACCATTCCGACGCTGTGGGACTCGGTCAAAAAATACATGAAGAATCACCCTGAGCACATCGCCGAGGACAACTCCATGCAATTCTTGTCTGACGATGGAGGTAACACCTACAACCACTGCCACTTCTGGTCGAACTTCGAGATCGGCAACCTGAACTGGCTGAGGAGCCAGGCATACCTCGACTTCTTCGAGACTCTGGACAAGGATGGCGGCTTCTTCTACGAGCGATGGGGTGACGCTCCCGTGCACTCGATCGCGGCAGGTATCATGCTGCCGAAGGACCAAATCCACTTCTTCAACGACATCGCCTACTATCATGTGCCATTCACCCACTGCCCGACTGGCGAGGACATCAGGCTGAAGAACAAGTGCCATTGCAATCCCAAGGACAATTTCGACTGGAACGGCTATTCATGTAAGAGTCGCATACGGACTTACGGAAACAGACATTGCTGACACATGCGACAGGCACAAAACGCTACTACGAAATGCACAAGATGCCTCTGCCTGAGGGCTACGAAAAGGAGCAGTGACTTGCCGAGCGCTATGCCCAATCCGTTACTTTTTCGGGCTTCTCCTGGTCTGTCGTCCTACTGAGCTTTCTCGCCACCATTGCCCTCGTGCCGCTTCTGCTCCTCGCGGTTCTCGCCATCCGACCTTGCATGAACTTCTGGACTCGCGTCCGAGCCCTGGGCTTCGGAGGTCGAGAAGACGAGGATGTGCATGGGCGGCCGGTCTATCGCGATCAGCGAAAGGGATGGAATGGGCAGCGGTATGAAGCGCGGTGGCGCTGCAATTAAAAGGTCGGGTCGGACTAGGGAGGGTTTCGGTCTTGCGGTACGTCTGATGTTATTTGTCGTTTTAGAGTGTGGGGGGCGAATGGCGGTGCGGGCGTAACGCACGACAAGTGTGGTGCATGGGGTTGGCGTTCTGGGCTTGTCTCGTCCTCCCGTCTACTCTGTGAGAGTAGGGTGGTTAGGGACGTATTACTATATGTAATTCCAAAGCTTTGCCATCCATACGGTCCCACTCGCTGTTGTGCAATCGCGTATCACCGGGGTCGCGGATGTTCAACCGGCTTTGCGTCCAATAGAAACTCGTCAATCGTATCTCATTTCTGTAATGCTCGATCTATCATCACGAGATCCTGGCTCGTGGAGGACTATCAGGTTAATCCCTAGAGACTACCTTCACTTCTGTCACCTCGCTACCCTCGCCCAGCCCAATGCTCTCCAACACATCCCTCGTCTTCTCCCACGGCACCCGAAACTTTCCGCTGTTAATCTGGCACATCCATACCTCTCCAGCTTCAGCCTTCTCACCACGACTCTCCTCGCCCTTCATCGCAGACGACTTCAACTCCTCGACCTGCCGGACCAAGTCCTCCATGCTCTGCTTCGTCGCGTCCAGAATCTCGTCTGGCTTGTCTTTTCTTTGCCCGAACCGACGAGACGTAAAGAGACAGCCGACCCAGTGTTCTTTGCCCTTCCCGGTGTCACCGGGCGGAATCAAGAACGCAGTCCCGCGCAGTTGAGCGGGCGTCCATTTCTCGCAGTGCGAGGCGTATTTCTCGTAAGCGTTTGGGTAATGCTGTTTGAATGCCGCGGCGATGCCAGCGGACCAGGAACCTTGGCAGTTGCAAGCGTGGACGAGGATCGTGGAGAGGGGCGCGGCGAAGAGGTCGCCCGTTGATTCTGTGATTCTCAGGGTTGGCTTGGTTTGGATTGGATCCCGGGTGCTCGGATGTTGGTCTTGGGTTTGTGTGGCCGTTGCGGGTGAGGATTGAGCTGATGAGCCTTTTGATTGATTGCTCGGGTCTTGTGAAGGAGGAGTACTCTTTGCACTTTTCTGCAATGCACTTTCGCGTTTCTGAGAAGTATTTGCATTGGCTCGTTTCTGAGGCGTTGGTGCAGTGTTGTCTGATGGATCGGCCTTGCGCTTTAATGCAGTGTTGTGAGTTGACGGTCGTGACTGTGCTCCAAGCCACTTGTCGAGCGTCATTGTCGACAGGAAGCGCGAATAGATTGTGTCGAACGATCGATGCAGCCTTCCAATGGTTTCCCTTACCTGAGATTGCTGCCTGGACTTTGTTTGAAGGTGAACACGACGGGGCAGGAAGACAGCACGCAGTGATCAATCAATGTAGCAAGCTAGGTCAACGTAGCAAGTCTCCGTTTGGCTGGAGAGTGAAGGCTTGACAATCGTTTGACTACCTACCAGAGTCGTCAAACAGGTAGATATCAACCGGTGAATTGATTGAGGTGACCATAGAGTCGCCGCACAGTGTGTGTTCAGGTCGACCAATCAGGAAGGAGCATTTGCTGACAGCAGCCTTGTGCGCCAGTAGGTGCACCACCACTTTATGCACTGAGTATGTACCTGAAGAAGTCAACTCGCGATCATCATCACTCCCCCCTGTCGTCGTTTCTACTTCCTAGTGCGCCTGACTTCTCCCCTCAGATACACCTCGCCTCGGCCATTATGTCTGTTACGTCCAAGGCCGCGACCAGCCTGGTCCGCGTCACCGCCCGCTCCTCTCAGCTGCCCGCGCTGAGACAGTCCACCACCGCCATCCAGCAGCGACGTACCAAAGCCGATGCTTCAACCTCGCACGCAATCTTCGAGTCGCCTTTCCACCGTGGCGTGAGCAACCACCAGGATACAACTGTTGTTCCGAGCTTCAAGAAGTACCGGGCGGGTAGCGAGACATCGAACAAGGTCTTTCAATATTTCATGGTTGGTGCTTTTGGTGGTTTGACCGCAATGGGTGCCAAAGATACTGTGCAGAGTACGTTTTGCGAATATACCAAAGCGATAATGAACACGAAGGACATGATGCTAATATGCGACGCATAGACTTCCTAGTGAACATGTCCGCATCCGCCGATGTCCTCGCGCAAGCCAAGGTCGAAGTCGACCTAGCATCCATTCCCGAAGGCAAGAATGTCATCATTAAGTGGCGCGGCAAGCCCGTCTTCATCCGTCATCGTACACAGGACGAGATCAAGGAGGCTCAGGAAACCGACTGGCAGAAACTGCGCGACCCACAGCAGGACGAGGACCGTGTCAAGAAGCCTGAATGGCTGATTATGTTGGGTGTGTGCACGCATCTGGGTTGTGTGCCGATTGGCGAGGCAGGTGATTTTGGCGGATGGTTTTGCCCATGCCATGGTAGCCATTATGATATTTCGGGACGGATTAGGAAGGGCCCGGCGCCTTTGAACCTGGAAGTGCCAGAGTATGACTTCCCGGAGGATACGAGCTTGGTCATTGGTTAGAGGGCGGTTGGTAGATGCGGGCGACAAAAAGTGCACGGATGTGGTGCCAAGGAGATAGAAGAGGAGTGAATGCTCGCGACGGCGGAGCAGGCTTGTTGTACAGTTACAGAACCAGCGTGCTAACTTTACTGTACCCTTCCCAACAAGTTGACTGTCGTGCTACTGGGCTCGCGAAAAGATCTGATGTTGATTGTGCATGGATTTTATGGTGAATACAAAGGCTTGCATTCAGGTACTCCTCTACTCCCAGCAATGGCATGAGCTACGCTGATTATGGCCAGCAACTCGTCCACGGCATGCTCTACTTCAAACCGCCATGTAGCGTATAATATACAGCAAAGTAAGTTTGTCACTGGTTGGGAACTGGACCGAAGTGTCATGAAAGACAGACACTAGGAAGATCAAGATAATACACGTCCTGGTGAGGAGTCACGACATCTGGCCGTCGCACATCAGAACGCGAGCATTGCAACCAACAGATGTGTCGTCGCTGATGCTCTCAAACAAGCTGTCAGGGCGATATTGTTCGACTGCTGTACACTGGCTCGCAACCCCTGCCAACGAATCGCAGATCTTAAGCATTGCCTTCGGAAGCAGGGTTAAGACGACCACTCGCATCGATCTCAAACCTCTCAACAAGCTCGTCAACCAAATACCCCATCGTCGGTATACTCCCCTCAACCCTGAAACTCGACTCCTTCAACCCCTCACACTTCACACCTACCTTTCTATGCCCGTACCTCTGACACCCATCCTCGCAAACCCCCAGACTCCACACCGTCCTCTCATCATACGGCTGCCGAACAATCATAAACCTCCATGTCGCCAGCAGTCCAAAATCCCCACAATACATCCCCCGCAGACTTGCCATTGAGCTAAAATGGATCCAGACATTCAGGGCCCCATCTTTCGATTGCCGGGTCATGATAGTCTGGATGGGCAGACCTCCCTTGTCTTTCGCGATTCCGAGGTGAGGGTTGAGGAAGCGAGGGACGGTGCTGAGGTAGGCGGAGAGTTTTGGATTGGGCTCCCACCAGAGGCGCCGGCGGAGGTGGATCGAGCTGTTGATGAGGGTGAGGAAGTACCTGGAGACGGGGAACAGTCGACAGAGTTCTCGGGCGTGGAGCTTGCGGAGGACGAGCTCGAGGAGCTCGGGTAGGTTGATGACTTTGAATGTTGCGCTGACGATCATGTTGTCGTCGCCGGCAGATTTCTGCTGGGCGTCCTCCAGTTTTTGTTTCTCAACGACTCGTTCATCGAGGTCGTTGAGGAGCCTTAGGGTCGTGTCTGTCGGACTGGCCTGACGGATCGTCTTGATAGCATTGTCCATCACCGGCATGTCAGTCGCCGTCATACTGATCGTTGACGCCTCGATCCAATCGCAAATGGTCCAGTATGGATCAGTGATAATGACTCAGATCCAGAAGAAATGATGATAGGTGATCCCGCTAAGTCGTTCTGTCAAGCAGTAGTCGCCGTCACTGATACAATTAGTCGTAACGGAAGGCGAGACTGACTGCTCAAGCGAAAGACAATGTACTTGTACCTACCTGGTTGTGCACTCACGATATAGCAGACGAACGATTAGCTTACGTAGTAAGCTTACTATCCTAACACACTCCTAGCGTATCTCGAAGTAAGTTTGCTACCGTACTGCGCAACATACGAATCTCATTGTTGCTCACACATGTGACGGCCAAATCAAGGAGGCTGGCCTGTCGTTCAATGCGGCTCCACTATCGACGATAGGAAGAAATGCCGCATGGACTCGTTGCCCTGGACATGTGATGCGCAAAGTTGCTGCTAGTGCCCGGCGCTCCTCTAACTCCCAGGGTGAGAAAGTGGACGTTGCTTATCGTCGTGGCAGGAGACATGTGTCAGAGCTATCGATTGGTCAGCACGCTCTGTTCAGACCCCACCTGACTACATATAAGTTCCGGTGAATCAATCTACTTCATACTATTGTCCGCGTCCGAGTTATCGGTCGCGGAATGCACGCATTGCATCTTGTCATCAGATATGGTACCAAAGGCACTATCGAGGGTATGTCAATGGGTCCTAGGTTTTGATATCCCGACTCGATAATTGACTCGCCAGACTGACGGATACTCATGCTCTAAGACTTCGCGCGACATCGTTGAGTCAATACTCTTGGCGAAACCGAAGTCCAAGCTGCAATCGGCCTGCTCTATCAAGACGTCTCGCCGCCACCTAATGCCTCTTCCATGCCCCTCACCGCACCTCCAAATTTCTGCCCATCGAGCAGGATCAAGTGCCCCTGGGGTTTGATTCCCATCTCTTGGAATGCTCGCTTGGCATCGCTCGCACCTTCATCTCCCTGTTTGCTGTATTCGAAGTCACCGAATCCAAGGGCATATTGGTGAAGTAGCTCGTCCTCGGCATGAAAGTAGAAAGTCTCGGCCTGTGCACTGCCGGCTTTCTTCTTCTTCTTCTGCGGTCTCGCATCCTCTTCGTCCAGCTTGGAGGCGACTTCGGTGTACGTCTTGGAAATGATAAGGTAGTGAGAGAATTTATATGGCTCGCCGTCGTCGTTGGCCCATTGTATTTCCTCCAGAATCATCCGGTACATTGGCGGAACAATTTCATGTGGCATGTTGATGAACCTTTCTGTGAGCACTAAGCCAACCTGCGCTTCAGAAGATGGGGCGAGGAGTTTCTCCAGTTGTTTGAGACTGTCCGTACTGGAGGCTTTGGACAGGATATATCTGGTCAACTCCTTGATCACAGCCTTCTGCCGGTGTTGATGCATGTTGAGAACGGTCAAGAAGGCGAATGGATCACTCTCGTTGCCTTCGCACTTAACGGTCGATCCTAGCGTAGGTTGGGCTAATATCATGTCCGTAAGCTCTGTGAGGTCGAATAATTGGTTGTCAAGGTCAAATAGCTGGCGAAGAAGCGTCTTGAGCCCGTGAAAGTCGACTGCAGGCTGAGGATCGAACCATTCAAAGTCCACGTTCAAGATGCTCTCGTCGTCGTCGTCGGAACCACTGTCTTGGCCATCGACGTCCATTTTGTCCTTGGTCGGCGCCTTGTCGTCGCCATTCGCTTTTCGCTTGCCCATGGTGGAATTGATTGGAATTGATGATTAGAATTCAATCGTGCAGGTGGATGTGATGGAAGCCTGAACACACGGCGGTGTACAATGGCGAGAATTACATGTATCAAATGTCTGGACGCCAGACGCGCTAGTGTGAGCTTATCGATAACTTTGAATGACCGGCCGCGTTTTCCTCTCTCGAGCTACCTTCTATGCGCGGACGGGAGTGAGTCTTCTGTTCTTTGGGGACAGCCCCCCGTCCAGCCTTGACCGTGCCACAACATACACGCCATGGCTACCAATGGGCTCGCCCATCGGCCGCGCGACCCGGCTCCTCCTCACCAGCTCTTCGACACTATCCTCGTCCTCGACTTCGGCTCACAGTACACGCACCTGATCACGCGTCGGTTGCGCGAATTGAACATCTACTCGGAAATGCTGCCATGCACTCAGAAGCTCGCAGGTCTGGACTTCAAGCCGAAAGGTGTGATCCTGTCCGGCGGACCATATTCGGTCTATGCAGCCGATGCACCGCATGTTGACCCGGAAGTCTTCAAGCTGGATGTGCCCATTCTCGGAATCTGCTACGGACTGCAGGAGCTGGCATGGCATCATGGCAAGAACGTAGCTGCAGGAGACAAGCGAGAGTATGGGCATGCCTCAGTCAAGGTGCACAAGCATAGCGGAAAGCAGGCACATGTCGACAGACTGTTTGATGGGCTGGACGATCAGGATGTATGGATGTCGCATGGTGACAAGCTGTCGCATATGCCCGATGGCTTCATCACACTAGCCGTTACCGCGAACTCCCCATACGCGGGTATTGCGCACGAGGAGAAAGAATACTACGGCATACAGTTCCACCCTGAGGTGACGCACACGCCGAAAGGCACTCAGCTCATCAAGAACTTTGCCGTAGGCATATGTAAGGCGCGGCAAGACTGGACCATGGAGGCCTTTGTCGACAAGGAGATCCAGCGCATCAAGAGCGTGGTGGGTGAGAAGGGTCAGGTCATTGGTGCTGTGTCGGGCGGCGTCGACTCAACCGTAGCTGCCCGTCTGATGCATGCGGCCATTGGCGATCGCTTCCACGCCGTTATGGTCGACAATGGCGTGCTTCGCCGTGACGAGGCAAAGCAAGTCAAGGAAACATTGACGAAAGGTCTCGGTGTCAACTTGACAGTAGTCGATGCATCAGAGAAGTTTATCAGCTTGCTCAAGGGCGTTAATGACCCAGAGAAGAAGCGCAAGATCATCGGCAACACCTTCATTGACATATTCGAGGAGGAAGCCAAGAAGATCGCCAAAGAGGCTGAGAACACGCCAAATGCTGGTGAGATCGGGTATTTCCTCCAAGGCACGTTGTATCCGGATGTCATCGAATCGATCTCCTTCAAAGGCCCGTCCCAAACAATCAAAACTCACCACAATGTCGGCGGCTTACCAGAGAAGATGAAGCTGAAGCTCATCGAGCCTTTGCGCGAATTGTTCAAAGACGAGGTCAGAGCCATGGGCACGAATCTCGGCATTCCAGAAGACCTCGTTTGGCGGCATCCCTTCCCAGGCCCAGGCATCGCCATACGAATCATTGGCGAAGTTACCCCAGACAAGGTCCGCATCGTACAAGAAGCCGATGCGATCTTCATCGAAGAGATCCGGAATGCGGGTCTCTACCGCAAGATCTCGCAAGCGTTCGCGGCATTGATGGAGGGGCGTGCTGTGGGTGTGGTTGGTGATCAGAGATTACACGGGCATATCATTGCACTGAGGGCGGTGGTGACGACGGATTTTATGACGGCGAACTCGTATCGGTTCGATGACCAATTCCTGGATCGAGTGAGCAGTCGAATTGGGAATGAAGTACAGGGCGTGGCGAGAGTGCTATACGAGATTACAAGTAAGCCACCGGCTACTATTGAGTTTGAGTGATCAAGCTTGTGCAGTGAGGTTGGGCGCCAAGATGAGGTGGCATTTCGCGGTCTAAGTTCAGACAGCCAAGCCTTTAACTTGGGCACTGATTGCATATTGACTTGCAGCCTGGGCTCGTGGCGGGACTCATCTAAATATGTGCGCGCACACGGATGGTGCGGGAGTCCCGCTGAATTGCACATACGGCCAGGGTACGGTGCTGTCGTGCATGGCCCATGGCCCAGAATGAGGACGATACGAACGGCCAACTGTTGGACGTTGTTGAGTCCCGGTTCTTTGCACCACCTCTCGATTGATATTTTGGACTAGTGCATTGAGTCGGCGAAAAGATCAGATGATTGTGTAAGGCGTGGAACCAGAAGCGGCGTGGCGTGCGTACGCCCGTGGCTGTTGGTCAGCGCGATCACTATTTCGACCACGATGTAGGCACTCTACGTGCCAAAGCTTGTTCTCTACCCTTCTATGGAGGGCTTTGGCTGTATGTATATCATCCCGTGTTCTCCGGCCTGCCCTCCACGCGCTGATTCGCTCTGCTGAAGACACAACTTCCACGGCAGGTATCGGCCCGAAGACCAGTCACACATATTGGACATCGCCACTTGCCCCCATGCGACAACCGAAATCCTCACACACATATTCTTGCAGTCAGATTGTTGATGCTACGTGTATTTCCTGACCCAACTCTGGTCAAGTCTGCGCATCTGGAGAGTGCACCAGGTCGCCCTCCGTGCTCGTTGGCGCATAACCGCCGGCGGCGACGACGGTCGTCTCTTCACGCAAGTAACACTCCTCAGTGTCGACCCCTTCACGGTCAGACGAATATGGCATGTACTGTGCATCTTTTTTAAGAACGATGTGAAGACCTTTCTGGATTCCCCTGGGGTAACATTTATATTACGCGACCTTGACTCTGTGCTACAAAGACGGGAGTACCCTCTCGCCACGGCCGACCTTGATTACGAGACTTGCCTTTCTGCTACGTTCCATCGCCACTTGTCCACGGTCTCAGATAAATGTGGCATCTGTCCGAGCGCCGCCACTTTCAGCAGAGGTGGCACTACCATCAGCCTCAGCGGTTGTCCATATCTGACCACTTGCGGACGGCTCTTAAAGGAGCGAACGTGCATGTAGCCGCTGTGCGCGTGAGTTTACAGCCCTCCGCGGGCTGCCTCGATCCTTCACACTCAGTTGCTTGCGTTCGGCCAAGTGGGCAGATAGGCCTAGGCAGTCAAAGTGGCATGCAGTGTGCAAGGCTGATCGCCATAGATCACGCGAGCCACCAATGACACAATTGAGACACTGAAAATGGTTTTGAAGACACGTGCGGCGTCTCGGAAGATGCTGCGCGCAGGTTTCCGGGTCCGTCCCTCAGCACTCAGCCTGATTCTGATACTTACGCTCAAGGAGACGCCGGCGCGTGGTCTTAGACCTACCTATGTCCGCCTTGTGCTGCGGCGTATGGTGACTCTTAAGATGAGGTCTGAGTCTTGCTGTCCCTTTTTACCATGCGTAGCTGCTCCCTGGCCATCAGCGCTTCGCCACTGTAGGGAGCATTCAGCACGCAAGACTCTTGTAGCGATTCAGACCAAGGAAGCCAGAGTCATATGAATGAGAGCATGCAGCAATTGCGATACAATCTGAAGTGTTTGTTGCCTAGGGGTACACGCTTTACGCGACTCTTGCCCGTGCCTTCCCACGATTTGTCAGAGTATGTCTATTTTCAACTGCGACTTAACGAGATCCAATTCATAATCCACCTTCTACCGGGCAGCTTCTACGATGTCATTCGCTTCTGTATTGAGCATGTGCCGTTTGGGATCACAAAAGACTGGGAGACCTCGAATCCTTTGGGCAAGGCAGAGGTCCCGACGACAGTCCATAAGACTTCCAGGTGCCATGAGAGACCCTATAGGTATCCCGTGGGTGGCTAGTGGTACGGGGACCGAACAATCCTTTCCAGCTCTCTCCCATGCGTGGGGAGATAATGCGGGAGGTACACTGCTGAGGTGTTTCAACAAACGGCGAGAGGGGTGATGCGTTACCGCCTGGAGGTCACTGCTAATCTTGACACTGCTTTTCGATATCTTGCGGCACTTCTCTGGAGTTCGGACGTCGCTCACTAGTGACGAGCGTGGTCTCACCGCTCGGATCTGCCACTGAGAGCAGTGGCCCTGCCCTAAGAACCTTACAGTATCTTGGCGAGAAATCAGAGCGCTTTGAGGATAGACAGATCCTCCGATCTCATAAGCACGGGAAGCAGATTGGCGAAAATGATCAACAGAACGCTCTATAAAGGACTGTCATCAAGGACCTCTTCGCTCGGAGCTGCCTCGATCGGCTCGAGGTCCTGCAGGAAATCGCTTTGCCAAGCTAAAGCGCGATGCTGTACTGCGGAGTCGATCTCACATTGTGGTATTCTCTCCGCCGTACCACAGTGGCCCTGGACGGGAGACCGGGCGTTACTGTTTCAGTGAAAGGGTCTGTGTACCAGAGAAGAATAATCGCATTCGGGAAAGCTTGGATGCTTGCTGAGACAGGCGGTCGCCCTTTGCCGTCGGCACAGTTGCAACAACCATCTAAAGGGCAAGATGGCCGGTGTCTCGTCCTTATTAGGACCTAAACTGCTAGACTACATACGTCTTAAATACGGGCTCCTTCTGCAGGAGATCTCGACGGATATGACCATCAAGTATCTGCAACTGACTGGTTGCATGGACCTGCTGACTCTTATCTCATTTATGGATGGGATTAAAAGGCCCTCTTAGGTGACTCACTGGAGATCGTTCCCGACTGGCGTGTCTACGGCCGGCATATCTCGTGCAAATGTGCAGTACACCCCACCAAATGTTCTAAACGCCGTCAGCTGCGCTTTGATGAACGTACTCTCGGTAAAAGAGGAAGCCAAACAAGATAATCGCATCAGACCAGGTAATCTGCAGCACGTAATATATGCCACGGGTGACCATTGTGCAATGCTTGGCTCAGAAGCTTGACTCGAGATTTATCACAAGAACGTCACCCAGAGCGCATGAATCGGCTCATTCTGCGACAACTCGAGGACCTCGCACGGCCCTTACTCAAAGACGACGACATGGGCGCCACCGCCAATGCGGATGATGGATTATTGCAAGCAGTGATCAAGGACGCCAAATTGGAAAGGACAATCACGCGTACAAAGTTCTTCACGACTGGTTGAGGTCATTGCGGTTTTGAGCCAGTCGATGTGAGTCCGGGAGGTCAGGTTTGTCTTCTGCTTGGATTCTTTACCCCACTGGTATCCCGAATTAATGATAGCGAAGACGGCTCCTTCCGACTGCTGGAATGAGCTTTCAGACTTTCTAGATGGCACGAGGGGATGAGTCCTGCTAAGACTTAGCCTGCTTTGCTGTCTACCAAGGCCCGACTGCGCCGCAACAGCATTCATCAGGACATCTCTTGGCTCTGAAGTGGACCTGTCTCTAGCTCTGTATAGAGACGCCTGCTCCGAGGCGGCGAGTAGCTTCAAAGTCAGAAGCAGTGAGAGCGGCTCTCGCACGATCGTGAACTACAATGGTCGACCTCTAAGAAATGACTAACAAATTTCGCGATCCAGTCGTGTAACACACGAAGCCCTCGAGCCGTTGGTCGTGGTTTCGAAGGGAGAACACCAGAGACTGCAAGGAGTGTGTGCGTTAGCTTTGGAAGAATTGTCCCCATGCGATTATCAGTGCTGAAGTGGAACAGCCAGCTCGAGCAGGCCTGGACGCAATGGCCGCTGAGGCTGATGTGGTATTTTCCTCGAAGAGCTGGGCAGAGGCTCACGGTCCCGAGGACCACAATGCATTTGTCAAAGCTCAAGCATCGATCTTGAAGGGAGCAAAGCTACTGTTCTGTACATGGGGAGCCGGCGGCGCGGCTGTCATCAAGCATAAATGAATGAATGCCGGAATGCCCTCCACCTGGCATTGATTTCACAGGCTAGACATGCAGACGACTGGCGTCGTCAAGCGTAGAACGTGTTCGCCACACAAGTGTAGCATATTATTCAGTGGTGTAGCCAGAACTTCGATTGAGCTTTGCAGGCACGTGCTTATAACCCTGCAAACACTCATCATTCTGGGCCACCAGCCCGCCATCCGTGTGGGCGTGATGGCACTCACACTGCCGGCCTCCGCCGTATGCCGTGCCACTATGCATCCAATGTCATCACGAGACTGACGCTGACCGCTTACGCGCCTGGCACAAGGCATCCATGAGTCCGAAAGCGCCGAGCGGGCGAGAGCAGGCTGCCGCTTGCCCAAGACCGCCCGCAGCCAGGCTGTGCGCCTTGGAAGGATGCGGCTGTGCGCCTTGAAGGATGGGGTAAGGATTCCCATGCGAAGCACAGCATCGTCAGCATTATTCTCATGAATGTGGGCATGTCCCGCACATAAATATGTTGGTTAGTGCCCTCTTCACCCGCGCGCGGTAGACGGTGGCGCAGATTGCTATCTCTGCACCGAAGATGTATCTCCTCAACATCGCCATCGCGCTGGTCGCAGGTTCGCTCATCCACGATACAGCAGGCGCACCGATAAACTTATTGCAGAATCCATTTGGAGTGAGTGTCATTGGATTGCTTGAAAGCGACGCCGGCCGTTGCTGACAAAGAACTTAGCGACGAATCGACTGTCCTGCTCAAGCCTGTAGCGCAGATACGCATTGCCAATTGACCGAGTGCGGCAATGTTTGCGCACAGAATGTCTGCTTATTTACATAGCAACAGGTGGAAAGGTGCGTGCCGCCTGATCAGCTGGGGACCAACCGGAGACATAGTGCTAATTCGCCAGCAGACATCAAGACCAATGTACGACGGCACGAAAGGAACGAGACACACGAGCAACGACCATATCACATGAACATGTCCGACTGCTTTTTGGTCAAGTCAAGTTTGTGCAATGCGAACTCCATCAAGGACGTCCAGCTCCCTCACATGTACCACCAACACCGTGCTCCGACATCGCGATGTAGGTTACACGTACGCCACCCTATCGTATTCAGCATCATTCGTCGTCGTCCTCTTCTTGTTCGCCAGTCTGAGGTCATAGTCAGCACAAGTCTGAGTAGGCAATAGCGACCATCACTTACGTTCTCATGGAAATCCCGTCCCTCCGTTGTTGCGGTAATGACACCAGCCCGAATGCAGTAGTCACCGAAACGTTCACCTTTGTTTCGCTCGAGCGCGTACTTCTTCAGCAGTGGCTTCATTATGGCCAGGATCTCTTCTTCCTTGATGGAGCTGCGATACAGCTTATTCAGCCTATTGCCGTGGTAGCCACCGCCAAGGTACATGTTGTAGGCGCCGTAGGCCTTGCCCACGAAGGCGACCTCAGCAAGCCAAGGTCGTGCGCAGCCGTTCGGGCAACCAGTCATGCGCATCACGATGCTGTCCTGGCGCATGCCGTTCTCCTCGATCACGCCTTCAAGCTTGGTGACGAGCTCAGGCAGGTATCGCTCCGACTCGGCCATGGCAAGACCGCAGGTTGGAAACGCTACGCAGGCGCTGGACGACAGTCGCAAACCAGAGAAGTTGGTGTTGTCCAGCTTGAATTCCTTCAGCATCTTCATGATGGTGTCCATGTCGTCGTCGGCAACATTTGACAAGATCAAGTGCTGGTTTCCGGTCAATCTGAACTCTCCCTTGTGTACCTTGGCGATCTCGCGGAGACCGCTCTTCATTGGGAAGTCGGCAGAGTCTTCGATGCGTCCGTTCTCAATGAACATGGTGAAGTGGTTCATACCCTTTTCGTCCTTCTGCCAGCCAAAGGTGTCGATATTGCTATCGAAACGGAATGGCTTTGGCTCCATGAACTTCTGCCCCCATCGGCTCTCCACGTCTGCCTTGAAGGCCTCGACGCCCATATCGTCGATGGTGTACTTCAGACGTGCATGCTTCCTGTTTTTGCGATCACCATGGTCGCGCTGGACGAGCATGATCTTCTCGCAAGCAATGTGGACCAGGTCCTTGTCAACGTAGCCGAACATTCGGCCAATCTGGGGGTAGGTCTTCTTCATGTTGTGTGTAGCACCCATGCCACCACCAGCCAGGCAGTTGAAGCCTTGAAGCTTGCCATCCTTGTCCTTGATAGCAATGAGGCCAATGTCATGCGCGTAGACATCGGTGTCATTGTGCGGTGGAATGGCAATGGTTATCTTGAACTTCCTGGGCAGGTAAGTGGGACCGTACATCGGCTCAAAATCTTGCACGGCATCACCGGCGAGTTGAACCTTCTTATCGTTCTCATCTTGGAGCCAAATCTCGTGATAAGCCGTAGTGGCGGGAAGCAGGTAGTCACTAATCTTCTTGGAACAGGCGTGCACCTCACGGTGCAGCTCGCTTAGTTCAGGCAAAGACGAGCACATGACGTTTCTGTTCACGTCACCGCAAGCGGCAATGGTCGTCATGAGCGCACGGTTGATGGCCTGCATGGCGGGTTTCAGCTTAGTCTTGACCACGCCATGGAATTGGAATGTCTGTCTGGTGGTGAGCTTCATGGTTTCGTTGCCCAGCTGCTCAGCGATGGCGTCCATCTGGCCCCATTGCTTCGCAGTGGCCACGCCTCCTGGTAGTCGGCACCGAATCATGAAAGAGTACGCCGGCTCAAGACCTTGCGCCTTGCGCTCGTCGCGCAGATCGCGGTCATCCTGCATGTATGTGCCATGGAACTTGGTGAGCTGCTGATCAGCCGCACTGATGGCACCCGTGCTCTGGTCCAGAAGACCCTCCGCAATGGTACCACGCAGGTAGTTGGATGCGATCTTGATATCCTCGTTTGTGAGCGGCGGCGGCTCCTCTGGTAGGCCTTCGACATTGCCGACGCCGAGCGCGTCCCATAGCTTCGGTTCCCACTCTTGGTATCCTGTCTGGTATCCATCCGGGTCTTGATCGTCACCGAGGCCAAGGTCAATCAGCTGCTTAGCGCCGAGAGTTGTGAGACGGGCAAAGAGGTCCTTGCCTGGCTTGTTGTAGTAGTGCTTGTCCTCCTTTCGCGGCCAATAGTGGCTGTCGCCGAGAGCGAAGACTGACATGTTGGTGCTTGCAAGGTCAAGGTCCGTACTATTCTTGACACCCTCCCAGAAATTGCGCCCGTTTTGTGGGAACTCACCCTGTCCAGCAGTGGAAGTGATCAGAACGACATTCTCCTCATTACTGAGGTCCTCAAGTGGGTAGTCATCCATAGCCATGACCAGAGTCTTCAGACCCCTGGCCTTACCACGGTTGCCTAGACGCTTAGACAAATTCTCTGCGTTGCCGTTGTCTGATGCGAAAAGGACTGTTAATGGAGCGCCCTGGAGACCCTCCAGCAGCGCTTCGTACGCATCCTTAGCCTTCCGCTTCTGCACCTTGCGCACCTCGCTTCCATATGAGTCTGCAAGACTCGCGTGGAACTGTGGATGCCGCCGCATCAGCTGGGTCATGTGGCTGTCTCTGCGCAAGAACTCCTGCAGTTCCTGCTTGATTCTTTCACTGTCCAGCTTGAAAGACTCCTCACCCTTCTCCTCAGCCTTAGGGTCCCACCTGTACAGTGGCCAGTAGCCGAGGTCAACAGCCTTCTTCGTCTCTTGCAATACCGTGAGTGGGTTGTTGGTTTCCTGGTTGTATGGCAAGTATGCCAAGACAATAGATGGGCCTTCGAATGCTTCTGCCTCGATCATAGCCTCCAGGACTTGGGTGTAGGAGCTGTAGACGGCAGTAGACGCGACATACGCATTGCCAAAATTCATCGCGTACAAGCCGATGTCTTTCTTACGCCGTGCTGCGTCTTGAGCTGCGCGGTCACTGTACGGCGTCGAATCGATAATCAGCATGTTGACATTCTCGCCACTTGCCAAGACATGATGAACACCACTGTTGCCGAGGTCATAAGCCCACGCATCACTGCCAATCAACCATTGTGACTCCTTGTAGAAGAGGCTCCTCGACTGCAGGAATTTCGAAGCAAGAGGCGACCCGTCGGTACATAGTCGGCTGATCACTTCTGGCGCAATCTTATTAGCCTCTGCAGCATTGTTGGCTGCGAGAGCCCATTGCGAAAGATACTTCTGTGGGTTATCCGTGATGAAATCTCTGGTCTTGGCTGCAGCTTGAGCCTCACTGATGAATCGCTGCCTGTGCTCCTTACGTGCGACCAAAGATCCGAATCCAAATTCAGGGCTCGTCTTCGTGGTTGAATCGCTGAACCCAACGTCCTGTTGAGAGAAAGCATTGGCAATGTAGAGCCGTTCTCCAAAAACTTGATCGAGTATCTTTATATATGCGTTTTCGAGCGCTGGCTGGCTGGGCAATGCATCCTTGATTTTCGGTCCCTCGTGAGCGCCGATCTCCAGGTTTTGTATTGGATTCTTCGACAACAAATTTTGAAAAATGCCAGACAAAGCTTGAGTCACAGTGTCGTACTCGATGTAGCCGAGTTGATAGCCTACGATTAATGGAGCACCTTGCAGTCCAGACGCTCTCAGTGACATGAGCAGGTCGAGCAGGACGGGACCCCACCTGGTTGTCTTGCGTCGCACCTGCTCCAGAACGGCGATCTTCTTGATGCTCTTTGGCACAACTTCGGTCAACCGTTCAGTCAGCCATGGCCGGTACAATACTGTCGTGATCAAGCCAACGCGTCGGAAGAAGTCATTCTGGGTTGCAGACTCAAATTCGGCTGCGAAGAGGCCTGGGTCGGAACCAAAAAGGAAAAGTGCAGTCTCTGCTTTGGCTGGACCCGTGTAGCTGAATGCCTTGTACTGCCTGCCAGTCGAGATCTTGATTTGTCTCCATATGTTTGTGCAAATGAAATCGATGTCGTCCGAGCTGACAGGCTTCGGCTGCGAGTCGACGGTGGTCGCGGATTCGGCTTCCGATACCTTAGAGCTGCTGTCTCGTCGGGCTGAGGTGGACGAAGACGCACTCGACTGTCCCTTTTCTGACCCAACAGAGGCGTGGCTGGTCGTCGGTACGAGGCCGGAGTTGCCTTGCTGCTGCGTGGGTGCGTTGTCCAGTCCGATGTTCCGCAGCTGCGGCCGTCCCTCGCTAACGTATAATGTGCCCTCTTCGCTCTCTGGCTCTTGATATTGTCTTGACAACGGCGCATTCAACACATTCGAAACTAATTCTCGGCTTTCGTGAGGTATTGGCTGGTCACCGTTGGAGTTTGAGGCATCAAAGAAATGGATGACTCCTCTGCCTGACCTGATTGCCAATGCATGTGCTGTGAGCGCCAAGTCTTGTGCTTCCAGTAGCGTGTGGCTCTGGATGAGCGCGAAACCAGCGTTCCGTATGCTCGTGATGATGCTGTAGTCTGGGTATCCCGCGGGGTGGAGGCTGGCGTGTATGACTACGGGCTGCTGCGCCAGTTTGTACAGATGTGGGATGCTCTTAATGAGGACATTGCTCGACGTCGTGACCGAGGTGATCTTGCCGTTGCGCACCGGCTGGTAGACCGAGAGCAATGGGTCTGCATTGTAGCGCACAGGGTGTATCTCAGGCAGGCCATGGCAAATGAGGCTCGAGGCCTTGTTGTCGACGTACTGGCGGAGAAACTTGGAAAATTCATTGTCGGTGGCAAGGGAGGGTTGGACGGAGACGACGACATCGGAGGCGAGGTAGGCGATGCGTGCGACTGCAAGAGTCTGTCAGTGCTGCTACATCGTTCATCATTCCCTCTTCCGAGCCATGTTCTGAGTATGGCGGGGCACCGACAGCGGCGGACGTACCTGCTTCTCCGGCCGTGAGGATGGAAGCCATGCTTGCCTCCAGCGGTGACACTCGAGGCAGGAGCGATGAGGCAGCGAAAGCGTGAGCCAATCAATTGTTATTGCTGCATTGCTGACGAGCGTATTATTTGGGCGAAAGAAAGAAGACGAGACACGTGCGGCAAACAGTCAAGTCATCTTTTTTACAGTCTACCCGTCAACCTAGTTCGAGTCCCAATAATTCCCAAGCCGCGGGTACATACATGTAGTAAAGATTTGTAGTGCATGTGATTGGCTGACTGCATCTCGACTCTGCCCCGCCACCTCCAGATCATGCCCGCTCTTTCCGCATTGCGTGATTGCTCGTCGTGTCGTCAAGTCTTTGTTCTTGTCCCCACCTCGCACGTCATCATTGTATCAGTTGATTATTCCAATTTACTGGTTGCATTTGAACGGCTGACGGCTCGCTGACGCGAATAACTGCTTCTTTAAATGCTTGACTGCTTCTTCAAATGATTGACTGCTTCTTCAAATGGTTGACTGCTTCTTCGAATGATTGACTGCTTCTTCGAATGATTGACTGCTTCTTCAAATGATTGACTGCTTCTTCTAATGGGTGACTGCTTCTTCGAATGACTGACTGCTTCTTCGAATGGTTGACTGCTTCTTCGAATGGTTGACTGCTTCTTCGAATGGTTGACTGCTTCTTCGAATGATTCACTGCTTCTTCAAATGGTTGACTGCTTCTTTAAATGATTGACTGCTTCTTCAAATAGTTGACTGCTTCTTCAAATGGTTGACTGCCTCTTCAAATGGTTGACGCTTCTTCAAATGGTTAAGCTTATTGACAGGGCTGGCTGCCATCACTTGACACTCATCGAATGATGATAATAATGCAGCAGCGATCTTGGCCAAGGCATCCCTGTCGACGGCGCCAGGCCCGTTTGCTGGTTCGCTGCAACGATGAGGCCAAATACCACCGGACAGTACCTGATGATGTGCTCGTACTACTCCGTCACACTACCGCCTTCTCGGAGACCTTGACAGTCACGCTGTGGAAACTCTAGATCTCAATCCCGTGTCCAGCTTGGCGCACCCGATGACAGCATGGGAGGACATACAGCTTGGAGTCAACATGCTGCGGAATGATTGATAAACCCCCAAACTCCTTGCTAACCATAAAACGTGGGTATCTCGCAGACAACAATGACGCTCGACGAATCAATGCACCAACAAGTGCTCAGCCACCCATCCGTGACGCTCTTGCTCACCCAGCCCTGCTTCTCTTCTTCCCCTTACCCGACATATCCCCATACCCCTGCTCGCCAAACCCTACGCTCGCATCCTCATCCTCTTCATCCACTGCTTCCAAGCCTGCCATCTCCCTCTCCCGGGCCTCCGCCTCCTCTGCCGCCTTCTTTCCCAACGCCGTGAGCCCCGCCTTCTTCAGGTTCGTGTTCTTGTTCGAGCTCTTCCTCTTCTGGACGTTTACCGGATTCTCTGCCAAGACACAGACATGTGCTCCCTCGATCACATTCATCACGATGCGCTTGTCCGTTCCCAGAATCTTCTCCACAAGTGCCAGTCTCTCGGAGCAAGGCAGGCTATCATCAAGCTTGCCGTACCCGGAGTTGCTGCCACCCTGCGGGTAAGGACGTGGGCCGCCGCGATGGAGGTTGATAATGGCGTAGAAGAGCATGACGAAGCGGACGTTGACGTGGTCGTTGGTATACCAATGTCCACCAGTCTTCTCGTGCTGGGCACGATTGAAGGCGATCTGCTGATCTTGCAGCCATTTGTAAGTGGTCTCGTTGTTCTGGTCTGCGTCTAGGCCATCAATGCCGCCGTGATCGAATGGCCTGACGGCGGCTGCGATGAATCGTGACACCCATTCTGCCTCTTTATCAACAAAGAAGTGCCAATCGTCGACTCGGTCATCAGTGCGCCTAAGGGCGAGTGCTTTGAAGTTTCCGTAGATCTTGTCTCTCGCAACCTCATAGGTCGCCATGTCTGGGTCGTACTTGTACTCCGGCGGGTTGTGTTCATTCTGCTTCTTCTCCCACTTGTCAAAGCATCGGCGGCAACGGTCTGCGCCAGTCGAAGCGGTCTCGACGTACCAGCGTGACGAACCTTTTTCGACACAGTCGACGCATTGGAACTTCTTGCCTGTGCCACCCCGTCTTAAGACCGAGGGTTGACGTACGGTGACAGATCTACTCGGTCCTCGTTGAGAGGACGCCCGGGCACTGATCGTATCGCTGTTGACAAGCGAGAAAGGGGTTCTTGGCTCCTGAAACGGTGGTGATATTGCCTGAGTGGTATACGTGGTGTTGCGAGGGAAGATTGGAAGGTAGTCATGGACCTGTGTATGCTGTTCATTGGTACCCACCCTGATGAACCAGCTAGTCTTAGTCACCGGGTTGAAGTTGCAAGTGGCATGCTGCAAGGTGTCCGTGGCACCACAATCAACACAGCGTTGGTGGAGGAGATCTTGATTCTCGATCGACTGATACGGCTGGTCTTGATGTTGTGGGTAAGAACATCCACCAAAATATCCACTGCTGTTGAAGGGTCGATTCTGCATGAGTGGTAATGGTGTGCTGTGTCCTCCAACTTGCTGGAATTGTCCGTCGTGTTGTGCGGTTTTCTGGTTCATAGTCAGATCGGACCTGTGCGAGGATAACTGGGACAGATCCACATCTGATCGCTGAGTCATATAATACAGCGCATTGACATCATTCACTGCGCCGTGAGACCCAAGAACCTGCTGCTCACTGTCAAGAAGGCTCGCAAGCTGCGGCAGGCCTTCGAAATCAACATAATCCGCACGGCTTAGCTCTTCTGCGCCGAATACAGCCTCCCTTGCCGTGAATGCCTGATGTGGCTGGTATATGCCATCATCGACTTTGTGATCCAGAATAGGATATGCTGATCCTGCCGCACTTTGTTGAACCACGGAACATGGATACGTTCCGTCGGGATCTGAATCATGAAACATAGGGGCAGGACCGTCGGAGTCAAAACCAGGAAGCATAGTCATCCCCCCTTCGTTGGCATTGCATGAGCCCGGACAGTCCCTTGTGTAGCCGTAAATGTTATGACCATCAGGTATGTCATGCACTCGTGATCCGTCCATGGTCGCTGCTGGGGCTGTGGCGGCTGTCCCTGCTCCTTCCACGCTTTGTCGCAGCATGCTGGGTAAGCCTGACGTCGCAGGTGAAAAAGTAGAGGTTTCAGGTTCATCATGTACCCAAGCGCCGTATTCAAAGTCGTTGTGTGCATCCGCAACGTCATCGATATCCCCAAACGGCTGCCTGGCATCATGTGTGTCTGCGGCTTCACGGCCGACAGATCCTCTGCCAGCTCCGCTGTGAAGAATGGGATCCCACCGTGATTGAAACGGTATCAGGCTGTGCGGCGTGACCGTATGCCTGCGTGGTTGACGCCGTCGTTGGCCAGGCGTGAATGCGCCATGGCTCATAATTGGGCTGCTGGCGTTATTTTGCCGTGCCCTGGTACTTCCATTTGGATAGCGCTGCGCGCCTGTTGGTGGCAGCCCGTGTGTGATGTTGTTCGACATTAGTGACCCTTCACCCGAGCCACCACTAAGTGTGCACTTTTGATGATAATATGTGCAGTAAAGATAATCCCACTGGTTCTGATGATCTTGAGAGTCCTTGAGACCCTGCTCGGATATTAAAGATAGGTATTTGGTAGTGCGTAGCGAGTGGAAGGAGAGGAGCAAGGAATATTAGCTGCTTTCAGGAGCGGAGGGAGACGGCAATGGTCAGGGGCAGGCGAGCAGGTCATTGAGTCCTGGGGAATGATTGCCTTCTCGTCACGAGTACTAGTTGCTTGCGCCTCATCATTCTCTTCCTGTTGCGCCATCATAGAAGCTGACCTTTCCTGTTATTATGCTCTGGTGATCAGTAACGCTTTGCTTGTGGTGGTCAATACTGCTACGCATATGAACAGTGTTGAGGCATAAGGGTGCGTGCCGTCAAGACTGCTGAGGGCGTGTGAACGAATCGTGATAGCACGGGAGTGTCGAGGCGAAGGCTGTGCTGCTATCATGCTGACCTCGAGCGCTGCGGCCATGAAAGGCTGTTGATCCAAGTTTCATGCGCCGTGTAGCTATTGTCATGAACTGCTGCTCACGCTTGATGACTGTTGCTAGGTCCTGATGTATAATCATAGCCGCGTTAATATCCATATTCCTGTGAAAAGTGTATGTCAACAGATAGTTGAATAGCTCGCGGGTTACAGGCTTGCTATCATAAAATCCGGGCCGAAGAGAGCTATTCAATGCTAATGCAAACCTTCCCAAAGTGCTTCTGGTCCCATTGATACTGTGGTCACGTTAGCAGGCCACGTCTTGAGACAGCAAACAGGGGCCTGCATTTACCTGGTACGCCTCCTTGACCTCTTCAAGCTTGAACACCCTTGGATCAACTACAGGCTTGATGTTGTTTGCCTCAATGGCTTTGTTCATGGCCTCAAACTGCAACCGAGATCCAACAAGCACACCGCGAACGGTGCAGATGTTACTCAAAGCCTCGACGAAGCTCGGCTGCTTCTCGCCCTTCATACCTCCCAAGAAGCCAATGATGCCGATCACGCCATCGATAGCGATCGCGTTCAAGCTCTGCGTCATGGTGTTTGGACCACCGACCTCAATCACATGCTGGACACCAGAGCCACCGGTCAGCTTCTTCGCGGTCTCGCCCCAGTTGACGTCCTCGCGGTAATTGATAATGTGATCAGCGCCCAACTCTTTGAGCTTCTTGCCCTTGTCAGCCGAGGATGTGGTGGCGATGACCTTGGCGCCTGCTGCTTTGGCGAATTGCACGCCGAAGATGGACACACCGCCGGTGCCCTGGGTCAAGATCCAATCACCTGGCTTCAACGCACGGCTTTCCAGACCGTACAGTGCGTTCCAAGCTGTAAGAGCGGCACATGGCAGAGTCGCGCCCTCAATGTAGTTCAAGTTGCTGGGCTGATACACGAGGCCCTGCTCATCATAGGTGCCGTACTGACGTAAAGAGCCATCAATTGTGCCTCCCACACCAGTTGTCACACTATATGCGTCAAGGCTACCAGCGACGTGGGCTTGGTTGAACAGAGTCAGCACCTTGTCGCCCTTCTTGAAGCGGTGTACATTCTTTCCGACTTCGACAACCTCTCCAGAGCCGTCGGAGGCCGGCACCACACCATCTTTCTGAGCAAAGGGGTACAAGCCTTTGGTGATGATGAGATCACGGTAATTCAGAGAAGCACCGTGGACTATGAGCCTGTTATTAGCTTGTGGTCATGGCTTCCGATTTTTATCGCCGTACACTTTACGAGAACGTCCTTGTCTCCGACCTTGGGCACTGGTGCCTTCTCATCGAACTTCAGACCGTCAAAGCCAGTCTTCTCCGCTACGTTCCATTGTTTCTGAGTCTGTGACATCTTGGAGTATAGCAGTGAGACCTCGTGTTTTGTAGACGCCAGGAAGCAGTGAGAGCTTGACAATGCTCAATCAGTATAGGATTCAATATGCCTATCGGCCTCCTTCAGGATTCTGAGGAGCATGTCTAATCAACCTGGGTAAAGTCTGGCATTGGCTAAGCATTAGGTCATGCAGAGGGTTGTCAGTGTAAACAAGTTATGACGTCGAAGCTGATTAATAATGGCAAACCAACCCTTGCGCACAATCGACGAAGAGTTGGAGCAGCTTCAGCACATTTCTGGAGCTCGATTTATTTCCTTCGTTTGCACGGAGCTGAGGCTACGTGTAAAACCGGCCATCACTTCAACTATGAATTCAACTCAGACATTAAAAGAAATCTGAATGGATACAGAGAACGTCTAATGAAATGGGGCACGCACATGAGAACATAGCAGCTGGCCAAGCCGTTGGAGCGTTGAGTCAACGACTGATGGATAGTCGATCGATTGTGCGACTGATGAGCTCAGTTGGAGGTTCCGAGAAGCCTTGCTACAGCGTCTGATTTTTGCCGCCGCGTCGAGCATCACAAGATATGGAAGAGGCTCGATGGAAGCCTTGGTCCCTCTCGTGATCCAGGATCTAAGGAACCTTACTCATTCTTTCCTTTTGGAGACTCCGCTACAATGCTCATGCTCATCTCGCACGCTTCTGTGGCGCCTGGTCCGGCCGCGGTAGCAAGATCCGGCGTTCTCGGTATTACCGCCTCAAGGCTCACTTCACGATACCGCCTGCGTCTCTCATGAATCTCGCGAATGCGTCCTTGACCGCCCGCTCGCTGTAGCTCTCCCAGCAATCGTACAAGCTAACCATCTCCTGCGTCGCATCAACGATAGCCTCCATATCGACCTTGCTCTCTGCCAGCCAGTCAACCATTTTATTCAGCCGCGGTCCTGCTTGTTTCAGTCCCGCAAAACCAGCCAGAGCCGCTTGTGCAGAAGAGCCCGACAGAGCCGCGGCCGATGGCCCGGGGTTTATGGGTGCAGTGGAATGAGCAGCGAGACCAGGTGGCTGGCCGGGAGGCCGCAGAACGACTGCCAAGAACATAGCGGCGATAGCAATGACGTGTGGTGGGTGAATCAGAGGTAAGTCTGTGTTGAAGGAATCATTGATGATGCCGTGAGCCAGCTGCGCTTCTTCGGCGCTCACGCTCAACACACCCTGAAGCTCCTGCAGAGTTCGATAGGGATGATAGCATATGAGGCGCGACTGCAGCGTACTGATCATGGCGAACTCGCACTCGCCGATCTTGCTCGTCTCCGACACGTTCAGTTCTGGCCACTGTCTGGCTGCTTCGCCGAGCATCAGCCGAATGTGCTGTGGCGTTTCCTCCATCTTGCAAGCAAGGTAGCAAGCAGTAGCCATGATGAGGTAAGGGTTCGTTTTTCGTATCTCCACGCGAAGGTAGAAGCGTTTGATGTAGATCTGCGCGGTGGCGAGCGCCTGCTGGCGGAGATTCAGGCGACGAGCGAGCTTCTGCAGTTGCAACTGAATGTAGATGCTAATGTGGCGACGATCTGGCAGCGGATATTTTTGATGGTGCTGTGAATTGCTAGATGCTAGGCTCTGGCGTATGGAGGCCAAATCGAGTTTTGAAAAGGTCCAATACTTCGCCTGTGTTGAGTCGTACCAATTTGCTGCCATGTTGACAGCGGATAGAAAAAGATGGCCAATGTCGTCTTCAGTGAGACTCGCATGGCGTAGATCTTCAGCTTGCTCGAAGGAGCGAGCTACCTTGTCAGTACAGGCCGGGAAAATGGAACATTGTGGTAAGCAGCGAAGCCTCAAATGCCGGGCTTTTGCAACGGCATAAGCGCATAGATGCTTGCTGAGTTCGGTGTTATTCGTTTCAGCGTTGGCTTGGGTCTGGAACAACCTAACTCGGTACAATGGTTTTCCCAGACGCCGCTTACTCCCCGTCGCCATCCCAAAAAGGAAGGAGATACGGTGCTCTTCGGACGTCAGTTTCGCGACAGAACAATTGCCAAGCTTTGAAGAGAGCAGCAGGACAAAGGCCTGGACAATACCTCCTCTGTACATGAACGCGACGTAATACCCTCTGGACCGGCTGCCCACACCAAAACTTCCTGCGTGGAGGGAATGCTCTGCACAGCACGCGCGATCGCCGAAGTTTCCGCATAGCCATGAAGCCGCGATAACAAGCTCGTCTGCTGGACAAGAGCATAGCAGCATGGATGGCGAGTCCCAAGAGGAACGAGAAACCCGGCTGCAAGCGCTATGGCAGAAGCTCGACACCAAGCGCAAAGGCACGCTGGATCTTTCTGCCCTCAAAGCCGGCCTGCAGAAGATCAACCACCCGCTCAAGGACGCCGACAGCTTGATCAGCGAGATGATGCAGAATTGCGACATCAATCACGACGGCAAGATCTCATATGATGAGTTCGTGTCGTTCTGCGTGCATGCCGAGAAAGAGCTGTGGCATCTATTTGAGCAGATAGACAAGGACCACAACGGTAGACTGGATCAAATCGAGCTTTCGCAGGCATTCCAGCGGGCCGGTATCGCGGTGTCCAATGCGCGCTTGGAGAGATTCTTTCAGTATATCGACAAGAACCATGACGGACAAATCAGCTTTGCCGAATGGCGAGGTGCGTCTTAACCAATTTTGGCGTTGAAGATGGTATGACATCGCTGACATGTCGTTCACAGACTTTCTTCTTTTCTTGCCCACGCATGCTCCTGGGCTCAAAGCAGTCATAAGCTACTACAATAACACAGTCAAACTCACAGCCGAAGGCGATGTCAATTTGAGCGATGAAGCTCTCAGCGGCTTAGGTATGGCGCTTGAACTTCTTAAGCAGTCGTTATTTGGTGCCATTCTCCAGCTCGTGAGATCCCCACGCCCACGGACATCCACAATAGTACAGCCCGGCATTATAAACCAGGACCTCCAACATGATGAGGACATCGACGTCGACGCCTCAACCACCAGGCTGAGCTTCGATCCGGAGAACAAAACCTTTGAGCAAGCGTCCTCCGGAAAAGCCAGCCTGAATGATGACCCATACATCCCACTCAAGCCCGCACGCCGGAAACACAATCTTAGCGAGCCAGAAGTCAAGCTAACGGACCTTGTGCCTGACGTAGGCTACTTCCTCGCTGGTGCTGTCTCTGGTATTGTAAGCCGGACATCGACCGCACCGCTCGATCGACTGAAAGTGTATTTGATAGCTCAGACAGGGAACGGCGAGAATACAAAGGAGGCACTGGCGGCAGTGAAGCATGGCAACGCTGTGCAGGCGACAAAGGCTGGAGTCAGTACGCTATGGACAGCTTGTCAGGAGCTTTGGGCGGCGGGTGGCATCCGGTCGTTATTTGCTGGTGAGCAGTCAGTCGATCTTGTGGTCGCGCTCAACTTGTTAACATGCTGCAGGCAACGGTCTAAACATTTTGAAAGTCATGCCGGAATCCGCCGTCAAATTTGGCTCCTACGAGGCCAGCAAGCGCACCGTTGCCCGGCTCGAAGGGCACAACGACCCGAAAGCCATAGCACCCAGCTCCCAATTCGTCGCTGGTGGAGTCGCAGGCATGATCAGCCAAGCAGTAGTCTACCCGCTGGACACTCTGAAGTTCCGTATGCAATGCGAGACAGTGCCCGGAGGCGAACATGGCACCCGGCTCATTCTGCATACTGCGCAGAAGATGTGGGCAAAGCAGGGTGTCGCATCCTTCTACCGCGGTCTGCCGATGGGACTTGTGGGCATGTTTCCATATGCAGCGATCGATCTATTCACATTCGAGTCGCTCAAAAAAGCTCTAGTCAAGCGCAAGATGAACAAGGAAGGGATCAGGTGTGAGGAAGATGCGCTGCCTGGCAACTTCACTCTAGCGATCATGGGCGGGTTTAGTGGTGCCGTGGGCGCTAGTCTCGTCTACCCGCTGAATTTGCTTCGAACTCGCCTGCAATCGCAAGGTACTGCTCAGCATCCCAGGACCTACGCTGGCATTGTTGATGTCACGCGGCAAACGATCAAAGGAGAGGGAGCGCGTGGCTTGTTCAAAGGACTTACGCCTAATTTGCTGAAGGTTGTTCCGGCGGTTAGTATCACGTACGTGGTGTACGAGAACACGAAGAAGGCGCTGCATCTGAGGTAAGCGGAACGTGGATCCGGTGCGGGATATGGAACACCTGGAACTACGATTAAGATGGGCTTGCGCGGCCAAGAATTGTTTTGATGATCTGAGTTGGTCAAGTGACAGCGAGGCGTCTGGGTGTTCAAAAATGCCGCCGCAGGCCGAGTGATGAGCATGATTGAGTGGAAATGCAACATGCTCCTTCACGTCTCGCACGTGGTAGGATAGCAATGCTCTGTGGAGATTAGGAAGAGGCGCGGTCAAGAGCAAGACCTGCGAAGCGTGCCGGGCGAATGCCAGTGCGAATGATATTATTCACCCATCTGCCTAAGTAGCCAGTGTTGCGAATGCAGCGGCAAGGGCAGGACATCCATTCATCCTACGTGCAACCAGACATCCGTGCGGTGTCTCGCGAGTCGTGGGGGAAGATTTGTCCGCGTTCAAAGAGGTGAACCCAGCTTCGAGCTGAATAATGATCCTGGACCCCTGCCCTTTGAAGGGACGCCGTTGGTGGAGGTGGGCCCGCTTCGGCGAGCTCGTGGCTTCGAGATTCATGATAACCAACGATCCCGGGGATGGCGCAGCAGGAGAGAGAGCGTTGCGCTGAACCCGGATCAGCTGATATTTGATTGATCTGAAGATTGCCCCAGCCGAAAACGTTGTTGTCCATGATATATTATCATTGTGTAATTACACAATGTACAACCAAGAGTTCGCTACATCGTTTGAATAGCCACAATCGGAGGACTGCCAATTGCGTCATTGGTCCCCGAACGGCGCCGCCGAGTCTCGCGGATGATCGGCTCCAGCTTGCTCCAGATCTTGCCTGGGGAAAGTCAGCTGCTTGTAGTGAGTGTCTTGCCCGTGCTGCGCAGTGAGCCAGTAGTAGTGAGCCATCGGCCCAAGACGCACCTCACGAGGAGCCAGACAAACACAAGCATTGGCACCGGCCACCACGCGCGGCGCGCATCTCCGCCTTCGTTTTGATTAATCACGTCAATCAATCAATCAATCACGTAAGGTACGTCAAGGAAGCGGCGCGATAAGAAATCTATGGCATGAGCACGGCGACAGCCACCAAGATGCCACACGCGGAGAAGAGCAGCGAGGGCAGCAGCAGCAAGGACGGCGGGAAACGGGGCTTCAGCGGCCTGGCGCTCAACGCCAACAGCAAGGTCCCGCACAACCACACGACCGGCCAGAAGATCAAGAACTTCTTCCGCATAAACTCCAGCAACAAAAATGACGTGCAGTCCTTCGCCTCCGACACGGGCTCGCAGAAGGACGGCGCCCAGGACAACGGCACCCTCACCCCCAAGTCGCAGCACAACAAGTCCAGCTTGCGGAACAGCCGCTTCATACCGCATTTGGGGCGCAGCAGGAGCACCACCGTCGCCTCGGAGGGCAATCCTCTGGACGATGGCATGAGCCCCACCGCGCACGCGAACCCATACTTCCAACATCAAGGGCCGCCAGCTCTCCGACATCACAACGATAGCAGCGTACCGCCATCACCACCCGACAGTCCGAACACGGCCAAGAAGCTCACTGGAGACGGGCGGCCCAAGGACGCGTCCGTGGCTGCGGGCAAGGAAGAGCTGGCAAGGAAGCTGAGACGAGTGGCCAGTGCTCCCAATGCGCAGGGGTTGTTCGGCAAGAAAAAAGGCGGCAGCGGCGACAGCAGACCCACGACTTCGGAGGCATTGGATCCGCCGAGCAAGATCAATGGCATTGGCCAGCACAGCAATTCGAGCACGCTGAGCATGGTGGAGACGATACCTGCGAATGGTGATCTCCTGCCTGTGCCGGGCATTGACGGCTTAAGCCCGGGAAAGCTGCGCAATAGCATTGCTTTCCGGCGGACGTACAGCAGCAATAGTATCAAGGTTAGGAATGTTGAGGTCGGTCCGGGTAGCTTCGACAAGATTAAGTTGATTGGCAAGGGTGATGTGGGCAAGGTGTACCTCGTGCGGGAAAAGAAGAGCAGCAGATTATACGCTATGAAAGGCGAGTCTAGCACAGTACTTGGGGTTATGGGCACGGCTAATATGGTGGACAGTCCTGTCGAAGAAGGAGATGATTAAGCGCAACAAGATCAAACGTGCGCTGGCCGAGCAAGAGATTCTGGCCACCTCGAACCACCCATTCATCGTCACGCTATACCACAGCTTCCAGTCCGAAGACCATCTCTATCTCTGCATGGAGTACTGCTCCGGCGGCGAGTTCTTCCGAGCCCTGCAAACGAGACCTAACAAGTGCGTGGACGAGGACGCGGCACGATTCTATGCCGCTGAGGTGACGGCGGCTCTAGAATATCTGCACTTGATGGGTTTCATCTACCGAGATCTGAAACCCGAAAGTGGGTATCTATCGTTTCTTGACTGTGACATCCTCGCTAACGTATCTAGACATCCTTCTCCACCAGTCTGGCCACATAATGTTATCAGACTTCGACCTTTCCAAACAATCAGATCTGGCAGGGGCACCTGCAATGATGCTTGCAAATACCAGGGCATCCTCGGGAGGCGGCATCTCGTCCAACCCGAATCCTAACAACATGCCGACGATCAACACTAAAGATTGCATTGGCAACTTCAGGACAAACTCCTTTGTGGGCACCGAAGAGTACATTGCGCCGGAAGTGATTAAGGGTTGCGGCCACACGAGCGCGGTGGATTGGTGGACTTTAGGGATATTGATATATGAGATGTTGTTCGGGACGACGCCATTCAAAGGCAAGAACCGCAATGCAACGTTTGCAAACATCTTGAGGGACGAGGTGCCGTTTCCAGAAGGTAACGGTGGGCCTGCTGTGAGCAAGTGAGTGTTGCCTCGGATTAAATATGCCCCCGGATGAAATACTGACGGACGATAGCCTATGCAAATCCCTAATACGCAAACTTCTCATCAAAGACGAGCTCCGTCGCCTGGGCTCTCGTGCAGGCGCCTCGGACGTCAAACAACATCCTTTCTTCCGCTCCACATCCTGGGCATTACTCCGGCATCAGAAACCACCTATCATACCCAATCAAGGTCGCGGCATCGACACTGTTAACTTCAGGAACGTAAAGGAGTCCCAGTCTGTGGATCTGGGCAGCAACGATGGTGCACCGGGTGGCAAGAACAAGGGGTTCAACTTGCCAGCGAGTAAGATGAAGGGAGTGCCCCTGGATTCTGGATTGGCTACGCCCGGTGGCGAGATCGCAGATCCGTTTGAGGAGTTCAATTCGGTGACGTTGCATCATGACGGCGACGAGAATCATGGGCAGGAGGAGGAGACGAATGGGCGTCGGTAGGATGTTGGAAGGATTACTCAGACGCTGTGAGTTGCCTGAGTGTGGTTGTGGAGATGAGAATGGACAAGCCACGGGAAGATGCGACAGAGCGCTCCTGCGGCCTCGTCACCAGTCAGACATAGCATACGGGACGGTTTGGGAGGCAAAGGGCACATAGAGGAGTATTAGGAGGCGGACTCATTGGGGGACTTTTACCTGGCTGGGCTGGACGACTGTCTACGACGAAAATCATCATCACCGGTCGGCCAATACGTGAGAGCGAGATCGTGCAACATGTGTACATAGAACTTGTTTTTAACTGCTATCCCTATGTATCGAAGTGTGTTCAGCGCCAAGAGGAACACTCCTGTTTGGCCGCCGGTACGTCGATTACTTTGCTTTGCTTTGTTTGCATGGCTAATGTGGCTCTGTGGGGTACCTACGGCTCGAACGACCTTCACATATCCGTGCCACGCAGCAAGTCGCCGTCTAGTCGGTGGTCCTCGGCAACTTGCTGCCTTGCACGGATATCTGGCTGCTCATGTGGCGTCTCATCTGCTATCCTCACTTTTCGAGCTTGAGCAGGGCGGCCAGATGAGCACGAAGTGGACCCAGAGTACAAGTGCCAATGACTGTCGTAGCTTGTCGTTCAATTGATGATCCTGGGCCGGTCAAACACCAGCCAGCTGTCTGGCATAGCTATTGTACAGCTGTACTGGCCTTTATCCGTGCATTATTGGATGGCGTATTCAAGATATTGGTCACACCACAGGCAGCTTCAGCGGCAGTGGAACTCAAGACTTGGATCTCGACAAGCAATTAGTGCTGAGCCATTGACTCATTACTCAGCTCGAGACACAGTCACTCTTGCGACCTGGGCCAGATATGTATGCTGTGCTTCATTGTCATCAGTATGGCAGCCGAATATTTTTGGCGGTTTGTCATCCACGGTTCCTCGAGTTATATGTCCCAAGCGACAAGGACGCAGCATCCATCACTACAGTTCGAGCGGATCGAAGGTCTGCAGTACCGCCAGGAGGAAGGTCCGCATTGATTACACTGGAGGATGCACTTTGGGAGCATTCGGAGGTAATGCTGCAACCCCGCTGCTGTATTATTGACCGGGAACTTGGCATGACTCTAGAACATATTGAAGCTAGAAATTCACGACGGCTACATTTCTCATTCACTTGAACCGCTCTCGACTGCAGATTCTACATGTCCAAGACCACGCCCGGGTGACAGCTGTATGGCGCCGAGAGAGCAAACTGCTTGGGCGAACACAGACAACATGCCCGTCAGAATCTCGAATACGAACAGGCCCGGACCAATTTGTTGCAGGTCGGGTACCTGACGCTTCATGATGGCCACGATTACTTGACTATCTGCTTTGCCTGCTCCTTGGATGAATCCAAGTCAATTGGATTTCTGGAATTGATGGACGATGCGGAACCTCCCATGCATGCTCAGCCCAGTATGAGCTTGGAGAGTTCACACTGGCTCACCGCAGATGTGCACAACGATGTAGGAGGTTGTACGAGCCTTCCCGTGCGTATGCAGATGCGTCTCGTCGGTAAATTGCCGGATTCTGATCGGGTATGGACAGTCGATGGCGTTCTCCAAGCTCATCCAATCATAGGTCAGCACGATCTCAGCCTCTCAATCAAGCTGAGTTCCACTCATACGTCGAGTGACTGGAGGACAGCTCGCATGCTATTCGGAGGTGTCAAAGCCTCGCCTTCCTGTCTTCCTGCTACACCAATGTCATAGCATTAGTCTAGGCGCGCGTTGCCCGTGCCGCGTTCTCCTCATGCTTCGACGCGTCTTTCTGTTGCCCATCATTGTTGCTCTCACAGCTCGGGTTGCTCATTATTGATATCGAGCTCTTGAAAAGCTCGCTGCAAGCCTGCGCTCGACAAGACTCCGCGCTCCGTGTCATTTGATAGCTGAAAATTGAAATGATAGATGTCGTTCTGCGTTCGACCATGGACCTCATCGCTCATCGGCAAGCGGGTTGGCATGAATCTTGACGCTCTCAATTTTGATGACCTGCTGCGGCCTGTTCTTCTTGTCCACGGCTATCTCCTCTATTCTGTCCAAGGTGTCCCAGCCCTCCAGCACTCTGCCGAAGACGGTGTTCTTGCCGTCCAGATGTGGTGCTGCGGCAAAGGTGAAGAAAAATTGACTGCCATTCGTGGTGGGGCCTTTGTTCGCCATGCTCAAGATGCCGCGACCGTGGTGCTTGAGGGTGGGCTTGACCTCGTCTTCGAATGGTTCGCCGTAGATGGAAATGCTGTCTTTGGTCGAGCCTGAGGCCGGAGACCCGCCTTGAATCATGAAGTTGGGAATGAGCCGATGCATCGAACTGCCATCGTAGGCTCCGGATGCGCAGAGGGCGAGGAAGTTGTAGGCGGTCTTGGGCGTGGCTTGGCAGAACAGCTCGACCTTGATGGCGCCCTGGTTAGTCGTGAGCGTCACTGACATCCTGTAACATATGATTATGATGATGATGATTATTATTTCGAGGAAGTGGATCGAAAGTGGAAGGTGCGACACGGCCGGGGCCCACCTAAAGATTTAGAGTTTGGTCGGGTCATGTTCCGGCCCATGTGTCTTGTCACAGGCTGGAGCTGAAGCCTGCGGTCGGGCTGGGGCGTCTTGAATATTATCGGTCTTGAATATTATCGGATTGGGTACCTATATTGACCGATCGCATCGCCAATCGCCACGCTAGTCTTGCAACAACATTGATAGAAATTAGCAACCATCTGACTAAACCGACGCCGACCCACATCTGAATGATTCAGCGCATCAATATCAAAACACACCGATCGAGACTCAGCTGCGATGCGACCACGCTGACCGGGTGCTGGCATTGAGCGCAGCTTGGCGGCTGCGATACGGTCTTGCGACACACTCGAAGGCATACTTTGGCAAAAGCTTGGAAGCTGAACAGTCACCAATCATTCCGGTCAACACATCATTAATTAGCAGCCGCTGGACCATCTCTGCGGTGCCTGGACCTCCAACCACCAACTGGCAGTCCTCTTGGCATCTAGCGCCCATGCGGGCTGAGCGCAAAGCTCCAGCCTACCATGGCCGCTTTTGTACGAGTGTCTGGCCCGCCCAATAGCAACTTTCTGGTCGGGTACCCTGGCATTTCCGCGACCCTACCGCGTATAGAAGGAAAAGTCGAGATACGGCCCGCAGTGGGCGTTTCGGCGCCAGTCAATGTGAGTCTGGTCACGGTGTCATTACAGAGGAGGGAGAGCATAGCGCCGAGTGCCGACTCGTTGATACGGAGCCAGTTGAGTTCGACGAGGAAGGAGATCACCGACATCGTGGGGAAGGAGATGTTGTTGTTTCGATGTTCGCCAGGGAAGGAGTCGGAAGCAGTGCTGTGCATGGATCTGCCGTTCGTCATCTTCATACCGTATGGGCGAGGAGGAGAAGAGATCGCAAGAAGAGTACCTCCGGCCAGCATGCAATTGGACAAACGGACCGCCGAGACATTTTACGAGGTGGTGGTGACGGTGCAGCAGGGACACTCACAGCAAAGCAAGCATCAATTCCCGGTGCCGATATCGCGTTACGATACTCTGAGCACATTTGGCATGTACAACCGGCCCGAAAGCGCAGAAAGAATGACGGATCATCTGGTGACGTTGGGCATAAGCCTACCACGATGGAGTTACGGACCTCTGGATCCCGTCTCAGTCTACATTAAGCTCAGCCCAAATCCCGATTGGTTAGGCAAAGCGAAGAAGGTCACGATACAATCCATCACTGTCGGCATAGAGGAAGAAATCATCTACAATCACGAGGGAGACGACCCGAAACGAGTCAGCAAAGTGTTGGCAAAGCACCAACAATCTGTCGGCGTGCGAATGCCGGAAGCGGGCTACTTCACGAATCTAGGCCTGGTCTTTCCTTCACGAGAGCTGAGAGACAGCGAGGGCGTGCTGCCGAGGGGTCGAAAAGAATTTCCCATGTATAGCGTGTCTGGCTTTACGACTACAGGCACGCTATACAAAATTGAGTATTACCTAACAGTGCGAGTAAGTGCTTACCGTATGGCTTTGTTGCTGATCAGACACTGATGTGGTTCCAGGCCAAGCTCTCTTCAGCACGTGACATAATACTAAGGCAGCCAATCGTGGTATGTCCATTCGACCACGCGCAGTGCAAGGAGGAAATGGAGGCAATTGAGCAAGCGGCGAAAGACGCAGCACACGTCAGTGCGGACAACCCCATGCTCCCTGCCGCGACCATTATCAAGGCGAATGATCCAGCTGGTCTGAGGGCACTGGGTATGTGCGTGATTGGAGGACAGCGGAAGCCATTGATTGAGTAAAGCGTTGTCGCTCTGCCCGCAGCAAAGTGCGCGGTTGCCATGTGCATCAGCACCCATACCGCACTGGACTGTGGCCGTGCACGGAAGACTTGGCGCGCAGTTGACCAGATCGGTTGAGGCGAAACGACGGAATGGGCTTTCCGAATCGGTCTGTATCATGCGCGCGAGTCGTCCGTTTGGTCGATATGACCAGTGCACTTGTAGAGTGCGCACGGCAAACAACATAGCCACAGGCGCTGGCAGAAAGGATCGTATCTGGAGTCGCAAGAGATCAACGTGCTGGCGAAGCATAGCGGGCAGGTCGGGCTCGCATGCCATGAATGGCGAAAATTGGCGACATAAGAGCCACATGGGCTCACTACGGCGTTACGGTATGGGAATGCCCGACGATACGAAGCGGGAGCGTGGTCTGGATACCCATTTTCGCGAAATGATTCATTCTGAGTCGTATGCCCGCAGTTGGGTACAAGATGTTATGTTTGGGGACCCAGGCCAATTCTGTCTTTTGATCAAGGGGACTGCACACGTGATGCTCTCTCAAGGCACCTGCAGCCATTTTGGACTGTATCATTACCTCGAACGAATTCAACGTACCCTCATGATGAGATTTGATGTCAAAGATGAGGTCCCGTGAGTGCTTGCTTATCATTAGGAGAAAGTATAGAAGAAGCTACTCCGCATAAGACGCGGGTCAGCGGTTGAGCGATATTTGGTCTGTCGTACCAAAAGATGCGCTGTCAATGGCTCAAGGGCCATCCCCGGTTTTTGGAGGTGGGCACTGCCGCGCCAGACTCGAAAATACTCGCCTTCTTTTCTATCCCGTCCCTTGCGATCAATTCGCAGTCTCCCGCGTATGCAGCGAACACCGAATCGAGCTCAAGCGAAGAAATCGCAGCAGGAAGGCGCTTTGATCAACGCATTATCACGCTTCGTCAGATTATGAACAAGACTGCTCTGCGGCTCGAAAGTCATATTGCCAGGCAGGGCGGCTTGCTTGGAATGGTAGTGGACGGGATTCTGGAGGGACTGACGAGGATTGGTGACGGCTAAGGATCAGGTCCCAATCCATTTTCGATTTCAGATCCAAGCAAACGGAGTTAGCAGTTGCGATAAGCAGGAAGTGACCATGGCGTTCATCTGTGTCAACGGCGCCGATTTCTCCAAGCCCAGCCTCCCTGTGAGCGCGAAGAGCGAGGGCGCGAGTCTGTCTCGCCCAACGTCGAGCAGGACTACCTCTTCTGCTACTTCTTCTGTATCTTGGCAACAGCCTTGCATTCGTCAAGGCGCTTCCTGTTCTCCTCCATTGAACGCGAAGCCGAGCGTCAAGCAGTGCAGCAAGGACGACTGCACCGTCAGAAGGTGGTACGGAGCCGGTGGCAAATGGCTTTATACGGAGCTTGTGCTTCCGGATGGCAACAAGGTGGTCGTGGAGGGTGAGAAGCCGGGCGACGTGACGGAGGTTGTGATGTGTCGACAGCGAGTCGAGAGATTTGGGGGCAAAGGCAAAGCGAGGGCTGTCGGTTGCGAAGGCTCGGACGGCAGCTTGAAGTTTGACGAAGAGGATCGTAGCCGTCCGGGCTCTGCTCACTCAAGCGCGAAGAGCACTGCACCGCTGGGGTATGATATGATGAGGATTGATTCAGGTCTGTCTGCCACTCGCAAGAGCTCGAAATTTGACAGTCGAGAGCCAAGCCCAAAGCAGACGAAGGTACGTTGAACATCGAGTTGAACTGCGCTTAGCTCTCTCTCGCGCTGGCTGACAGTGCGCCGGATGGATGAGCATAGCTGACATGAAGACCGCCCATAGGCGTCACGATCCAAGTCCGATGAGCTGCTCCTCCAAGGCACCACCTACGGCACCTTCGATGCCGACCTCGAATTCGGAGCCAATCCTGCTCGCCAGTCGCGTCGCACATGGAATTGCAACTTCAGCTACATCTGCAGCAAAATTCCATGGTTCGAGACAGTGCTGGTGATTGTCTGGGTTGCGTTCCTCGTGCTCTTTATCCAGACCCTGTATCTGCGGAAGGATAAGTATGGATGTTATTGGGGTTGCGACAGGGGTTTGAAGAATAACGGCGAGTGAATGTCACCAGAGCCCAAGGATGTGCAAGTCAGATGCCGATAGAGCGCGGTGCCCTCTCCGTTTTATGAGAAGCTGGAAAGGCGGTCCCATGTCATGGTGAATATCCATACAATCGAGGTCCTTTGAGAGGTTTAGTACGTGCGTAGTCACCATGTGCTCCATTGCTCGAGCTCTTCATTCCCCGTCCTCGTTAAAGATCTCCTGCTGTAATACGATACTGTACACGCTCGCCTTCAGCAACGTGAAGACGGTCGCAGTCTTTCTCTCCAGGCCTCGCAACGAATCTAGGATTCCTGCTGAAGGATTCGCCGCGAGTTGCGCAAGTATTTCTGACATCTGAGACGGTGTATCAGCAACTATACTGATCAAGGCTGAGAAAGCGGCAGCATACGTTGTCGAGGTTTCCAACGAGCTTCGCGTACTCGTCGAGGACTTCTTGCTCAAGCGGACTGAGCTCGCCTTCGCTGCTGGCAGCATTGTGGGACGAGCTTGACGTGTCCATTTTGTCTCCCTGTGTTTCGCTTGTATTGCGCAAACCACGTCCCGGAGCGCGAAAGGAGATCATTATTGGTGACGACCGCTCATCAGACGAACGCGTCTTCCAACGACGCGTTGCACCTGCTTACATGTACACATCATGTATGCAGCGAGCGGCCGAAAACTCGGCCCGCTGCTACATATTCAGACCTCGGCATCGAGCAAAGCTTTCACATCTTCAATTGGCCTTATGATTAACGTGAAGGTGAGATGTGATACATAGACTGTCTACTCCGTCCCAGCTGATCAACGGCTGTGAGCCATGGCGAAAATACTCGGTCTTTCTCTTGCCTCAAAACGCCAGCGCGTGCGAACCGATTACGTTTATCGTCTGGACTACCGATCACGATGGTGTGCTTTCAATGCACCATGAACAATGCATTTTCCTGTACTGACACGTTTTGGTAGGCAAGACAACGACATGTTTCATCACCTTAATAACCCAATATATGGCGTTCTCATCGACAGCATCATAAATGACTACCTGTTCAAGAATTGCGGCTACAATACCATCGACTACCCGCTGACGGCGCTGGTCGCCAGCTCTTACTGCGATTTCTTCGGCTCTACCAACTACCCAAAAATGCTGGAGGTCGGGTTGAGGGTCGTCAAGCTCGGAAAGAACTCTGTAATGTACGAATGCGGCATCTTCGAGGAAGGCGACGAGAAGGTCAAAGCGGTCGGCGGCTTTATCCAGATTTGGGTCCGACGTGGCGACAACCGGCCGCCTCCGGAAGGATTGGAACCTCATGTACGGAAAGCGCTGGAGTCTTTGCTGAAGGGAAGTGAAGAGCACCTGGCGTTGAAGTCGAAACTGTAGTACCTCAAGGGTCTCCCTGCAGAACCCCTTGGTCTTGCCTGTGTCCACACGAAAGCAGCTTACGACAGATAACAACGGTCATTGGAACGAGCTATAAAAATTCTTGTCCAGATTGACGGCTGCATCGTTGGTTCAACTAATGTTAGGAGGTTGCTGATCGAGTGCAATAGTACGTTTTCGATATGTTCCGATGCCCACACTATCCGCGTGCTTAGCACAAAGCCGACGGCTTGCGCTGCCCAATGTCAGCGACCCATCAATCTGGTACCCTTGTAATACTCGATAGCTTCGGCTCACATGAGGCTTCCATGTACGAGATTTTCATACTGCCGCAGTGGGAATCCAAGTGCTCGCTTTGTCAGCTTCTCCCGGTCTTGTCCCGGGTCTAGGAGCCGCAGCAAAGGCTGAATTCGATGTCCGGAGTCGCGATTGGAGTACATGCCGAGCTGATCAACCCTTGGACCGGGAAAATGGCGTCCCGGTGCGTCTGAAGCGAAGCTTGAACTTCTGCAATGGTCGGCCGTTCCCTCGCTGTCTCCGGCCCAGCCGTCCTGCAGTGAAACACCGAATACATTCGATCGGAGCACAGGCGCGGACCCGTCACCACACCTTCCGTGCCGAGTCAGCAACGATGCTGCCTCTAACCGGAAACAAGCGGCTGTTGAACAGGGGTGCAATCCATGTCCCATCCAAGTCTCCCTCGTGGTCACCAAGACGAGGCGATCGTGCGCAAAAGGGAGGCAAGAGATGGGTCTGAGTCATTGTAAACGTAGCATACGTGCTTCTCATCTAAGAGTCAATGATATACGCCGCAGCGCCTTCGCCAAAGAGCAAGTGCGGTTTGCGCTCCGCGAGGTCCAGAATGGTTTGTGCAAATACCGAGTTGGCCCACGCAAACCAGCTCCTCGTGGACTCTTTTACTCTCTGCACGTTAACACTCTCATGCACTAGCCCCAACGGACTTGCCTTCTTCACCAAGCCTAGGAGCTCCGTGATCTCATCATCATCGTCACTAGTCATGGCCTGGATCAACAAGCTCATCGGCCAGGCATTCTCAGGTCCACAATGTGGACCTCCGATGCCAGAAAACTCCGAACCAATGAGGTAATACGGATTGCCCTCTTTTGACAAGATCATGGCGCGAGTATTGCGGTAAGTGCCTTCGTCTGCGCGGGTGAAGCCAAGGTAGGGAAGAGCGAGCAGAGAAGGCACGTTGGCGTCGTCCATCAGAATCGAGGAGCCGTAGCCATCCACTTCGAACGCAAATACAGTGCCCCACTTCTTGTGTTTCACGACTCCGTGCTCCCACACGCCCTTCTCAATCACATCGCCGCGAGCTTTGACACTATCGGCAAGTGCGCTTGTGCCGGCTAATTGGAGGATTGCGGCAGTGCGCTTGAGCTCAGCGGCCATCATAGCGTTGGCCGGAATGAGGAAGCCTAAAGTGCTGGCGTCGTCCGAAGGTCGGAAGGCCGAGCGCACAAGACCGGTGCCATAATTGAGGGGATTACCGTTGCCCTTGAGGGTCAGTGTCTCGGTCCCGGCGTTGGTATTGCGCTGGAAGCGATAGACTTGAGGTCTGAATCTGCCTGTTTTGGGATCGAATGTTGACTGGCTTTGCTCGTCCAGTACCTTCATCAAAGTCTTGAGAGCTTTGTGCCAGCGGTCAGTGAGGAAAGCTGTACTGCCCGTATGCGCGTGGAACTCGTTGCTCAGACGAAGGAAGTGAGCGAGCGAGTCGAGCTCGTATTTGCACTCGAAGACCCGACTGGGTTCGTATGCGGGGTGGACATTGTCATTCTGCCCGTTGTCACTGAGCGGCAGCTTGCTGATGCGGGGTGGCTGGAATGCATTGCAGTATGGTGATGTGATTACATACTCGGCCTGGGTGTTGATGGCTCCCAAGATGAGGTTGAAGATGGCCTTGTCTTTCTTGGCGAGCCGTAGATACTGCGCCAGCTGGTTTGTGCTATCTCGTAGCCATTCGGCATTGATGTCGCCCGTCACGATGAAGCTCTGCGGACCCTGCCAGGCTCCTGGGGCGCCTGCCTTGAGCAGCTGTTGCTGTCGCTTGTCAAGCTTCTCAGTGCCATCAGTATGCCACCTCACTGTTGTGTCTAATGTATTTGGGAACGCGTTTTCGAATATCCGTGCCAGATCTCTATCCATCATTAAGCTGTTCAAGTCACTTATGACCTTCTCCACCAAGTCGGATTCGAAGGTGCGGCAGTGCGGTGACGGCCGCTGATACGGCAAGTGCATGGGACCATCGCTGGCGGGAGAACTTGGAGGGATGTCAGCATACTCTTACATTTCTTCATGATTGTACATTTAGTCGTACTGTGGAGATCGGGCGTAATGCTCATACGCGGGACACGCCGCTTGATATTTGGCCTTGCTGGCTCTAACATCTTTCCATGCTTCGTGCTGCGCCTCGGCACGACAGAGCGACGTCTCGAAGCATAAGTTGGCAAGCACCAGCAGTGTTGCCTTGGACGGGGCTCTCATCGTGTTCGCAATCACAGATATTGTCCGCAATTTCAGATCTTTGTCGAGGAAGAGGATGATCCGGAAAGCTGCTCCGTAGGCCGTCGGTATGTTTCATTGAGGTTTAATTTGCACCCCATGTTTTCACCAGGCGCCGGGCACTGCCGAGACTAGGCCGCAGAGATTAGCGGAAACCTGGGGTATGTTGCTTGGTAATGTTACTATTACTAGGAATATATCCTGTCATACGTTATTTTATGAACACTAGCCTTAATAAAGAAACATAATTATACTATAAAGCTTTTATAGTATTATAAATTTGTCTTAGTATTACTTAGGGCTATAGCATAAGGCCTAATAGATACCTTAGGCTATATAGAAGGAGTTAATCTACTCTAAATAGCCTTATATACTTTCTTAAATTATAAACATATTATTTAAACTCTATAACTACCTTTATAAGATATACTAGAAGAGTATTATAATACTTAACTATATAGTAAGCTTAGTACTATAATATTATTATATAGTATACTTATATAGTTATACTAAGTCTCTATTATAGGTAAATATTATATATATAGGGGTTTATGTAGTATTTAACAAGTATAATAGAGGAGAGAGAAATAAATAGTAAGGAGTCTAGCCCCTTATAGCTAGGAACTATTCTCTCTATAGGCCTTAGCCTATACTAGAGTCTAAGGGCCTAGCCCTTTATATTACTCTCCTCTCTTCCCTGTCCCCTTTCCTTTATCTTAAAAATTAAGGCCCTAAGTAGACTAAGTAACTTGTGTTACTTAGCTTACTTACCTACTTGTCTAACTTAGCCTGCTTGTATGTACCCCTAAGAAACTTAGCCTCTCCTAAGCTACTTATGTTACAGATATAAGTAGCTTAGAGTATAAGAGTACTACTAGTAAGTAACTTACTACTAGTAGTATACTAGTAGCAAGTAGCTTAGGCATACGAGCCAAGCTACTTAAATCAAAACAATTTGCATGTAATAGACATTAAAGTCATGATTTTAGTTAATACTACAAATCCTGTTATTATTATACTATGCTCTTTTACTATTAACACTAAATCTGACATATAACGCAAATTAAGCAGATTTGCTAACACTAAACACATATACAGCTTAAACATAGCTCTTATAACGCCTCTTAAATTCAAGTAAGCTACTATATCTAACTTGCGCCTTACACCTAAAGACCTTAATTAGTATAGCTAGTAACAAATGTATAGCTACTACATACTATCTACATATCCTGTATTAGCCCTTACATATGACTCTTCTACTTGCCCTTATCCTCTATTCTATTCTACTAGCTTACCTTTACTACTACTAACTCTCCTAAAGCACTACTATTTCGCTTCTCCTATAGCTTCTTAAAGGTCGCATTATTAAAGACCTTTTTACTATAGCCCTTAATCTACTCTAATAAGGTTAAGTCTGTAAATGTAGTATGCTACTACAACTAACTATCCCTTAACTTAGAGTTACTAAGCGCATCCTCTACCTTCTCTATAACATTCGACTAGTTACTTATAAGATCATACTAATTAAGCAGAGTGTATGCTATACTACATCATGATCGTTAGCTAATGTATACCCTGTAGCTACTAAACTACTACTAGTACCTCCTATTAATATTAAAGTACTAGTAGTATGTTAGTAGTATAACGCTAGTATACTACTAGCATACTTACCTAGCATTTTTTGCCTCTACCTCTAGTAAAGCTTAGCTCCTACTATCGCCTTAGTCTTTGTCCTTTATAGTTAAGCTTTATGTCCTATAGCTATCATTATTAACTACACTACTATGTAGAGTTAATAATTATACTTACTATGTACCCGCTCTAGTAAGTCTTTACGTTTTGCCTCTTGCTAGAGCCGCGCTAGTGTTTATCTGTTATTAGCATAGTTTAGTTAATATATAAGTCCCCTTGCCTATACTACTTGTCTACACTAGTCATAATTAACTGCCTACTCTGTAGCTTAGGCCTCTTACTACTTCTGCCTCGTTAGTAATAGCTAGCTCTTATGACGCGCTAAGGCTACTAACCTTTCATCTTGCATGTGTGATACGGTTAATACTAGGGGTCTATTAGAACCGCATAGGTTCTAATGCCTACCCTTAGCATGTAGTAACCCTACTACATATAGCAAGGGGGTCCTTTATACATACGTTAGCTTGTATGTTATCTAAGAGGGATTAGTTGTCAACGTAGGACGCCCTTACGTCGCTAACCCTACGGTACCCCTACGGGGTTAGGCTTAGACATGCTTTCCCTAATTAAGGAGCGTTAGGGGTTATAAGCACCCTTAGCGCTACCTCTGCGATAAGCAGAAAGTAGCGCTATCTTATACCTACTAAAAGGTCAGATTACTCTGTCACACTACGAGATATTTCTATATCATATAGTATATACATCTATATTAGTTCTGCTTTCTCCCCCCTACTTTGCAGTCTAGCAGAGAATACTACAATATGTCTAGAGTACTATGAACTTGCAACTAACGCGTAGCAAGCGCTATCTTAAGCGCCCGCAATAACAAAGCTAGCCTAAGTAACTAGCCTGTAGAAGTACCCCCTACGAGCAACACTACATTAAGCGACAGTTCCGCTAGAGGCTAATTACGCGGTAGACAAGGTAATAGACCCCCCGCATAGGGACTACAGCTAACCCTAACTATCGACCTAGCCCTTGTAGCCATGATTGTTAATTAGGTCGCGAACCGCCTTGCAAACTAGAGCTAGAGCCGCACTGCTTCTAGTAGTAACAATAGCGAGGACAACGAAGACGTCGCCATGAGTAGTACTAATAAACTAGCGGACAAAGAAATCTAGCGAGATTTCACACTAGGGACCCGCTATAAAGGGCGAGGCCCTAAGTCTTAGTATAGGCTAGGGCCTATGCGACGCGACCCCTGACGAGGCTAGCTATAAAAGACCGGACAGCTAGCAGATAGTCCCTCTCTCTCTATCGTACTTGTTAAATACTACATGAACCCCTATGTATATGTTATTTACCTATAACATTAAGTATAATCGATTTTACTATAGAAAGGCTGTCTCCTAGCTAATTAACCCTAGTGTCCGAAGGATCCACGAACAAGGAAGCGTTAGCAGAAATGCGCTATGTCGTTAAGGGAATACATACCTAGTAACAGCAAATTATGGCCGAGCTAATAGCTACGCAGGCCGCGCTAAATGAATCGGAGTCCTAATAGCGACAAAACCTAGGCGCCCTGTCAGAGGAGCTGCTAAAGGCTCTCGCGGACGCGCTAGCCATAGTAACGCGTGCGAACTCTGGCATAGAACTAACAGGACCCTAAGAGTAGAGGCTACTAACGTAGGACAGAAGAGCCAAGTCATTTAGGGATTACCTGCTCTGTATTAGGAGTTCGCTTAGGGCGCGCTCTAGGATAAAACCCCTAATAGGCGTAGATTATTACTAGAACATAACCTACGACACTCTCCCTGCTCGCTAGCGCGCCCGGATGCGCCATTTCTAGGAGAAAGGAGGCCTAGACAGGGCGAAGGACCCTAAAGCTTTCCTCACATAACTCGAGGCCATGTTCGCAGATAGTAACGAGACAGCGAAAGCTCTAGAACAGCTCACGAACCTCCGACACGTAGCAGGCTAGCCATGGCATAAGCACTAGCTAGAATTCGATGAACTCCTGCTGTTAGCAGGAGGGGACTAGTAGATAGATGACACGAAGATCAGATACCTTAAGAATTCGTTCTCGAATCCTGCTAGGATGTACATAGCGAACATGAGAGATAAGGGGGACTACTACGCGTTTGCAGAGGAGGTCGAAAGGGTCATGACAAACTCCGAGGCAACCGACTAGTTTAAGGCGGCCTATAGGAGGTAGTTAAGGGAAAAGAATAAGGACTCTAAAGGGGTTCCTATAGCTGCTATGTAGATGCCTAACCCTAGGGTTAGATCCTAAATAGACGCGGATAGGGATATAGTCATAGTACTAACTTGTACTACAGGAGACTAATATGACAGCAAAGGACCCTAACAAAACAACGGGGGAAAACAACGCGCTAAATAGGTAGACGCTACAGAGAGAGAGAAACGCTAGGAGAATAACCTATGCTACTATTATAGAGCGTCTAGACACTAAGTTAAGGGGTGTCCCTACGCCTTAGCTATACCCCTAGCCCGGATTAACATAACTAGAGTGTCGCTATTACTAGAGGACAATAGAATAGCAGAGGAACCTAGGAGGAAAAACTCGGGAAAAGATTAACTCCTGCTTAGAGTCAGGAAGTAGGAGTAACAGAGACATTAGCAGAAGGATAGGAGAGAGTTAAGGGATCTATAGATAGGAACCTGATTTATACTAATGTAGTCCTAGCAAATAATACTAGGACATTAGCTCTTATCGATGAGGGGTACTAATACTACGCTGCAATTAACGGAGACCTAGTAAAAGGTCTCGGCTTAAGCTTAATAAGTAAAGAGTCGCGCATAGCGAGGGGCGTAACAGCGTCGATACGAGACTCCGCGGTAGAAGGAGTAGTCGCCTTCTAGATAGAAATCAAGGGGTTCTAGCAACTAGTGTACGCATACGTAGTAAAGGATCTAGCCTTCCCCCTAATACTAGGGAACCCCTAGAAGGCTCACAATAAAGTGCGGACCGCGCCAGAAAGGCGTTAGTATTAGCATAGGAGAGCGGGACAGTAGATAGACGAAGGACAGAACTACTAAGAATACGAGGACTACAGGAACTTTACCTAGGTATACGCGACTATAATAGCGGATGTTACGGAGTAATATAGATGTATGTGCTATATAATATGAAAATATCTCGCAGTGTAGCAGAGTAATCCGACCTTTTAGTAGGTACAAGACAGCGCCGCTTTCTGCTTATCGCAGAGGTAGCGCTAAGGGTGCTTATAACCCCCGACGCTCCTCAATTAGGGAAAGCATGTCCGAGCCTAACCCCGTAGGGGTACCGTAGGGTTAGCGACGTAGGGGCGTCCTACGTCAACAACTGATCCTACTCGGACGACATATAAGCCAACGTATGTACGAAGGACCCCCTTGCCATATGTGGCAGGGTCACTGCATGCCAAGGGCGGCCATTAGAACCCATGCGGTTTAGATGGTCCCCTAGTATCAACCGTATCACTGCCCCTCCTCCTATGAGGATGTCCCTAGCCTTACTAAGTAACGCACGCAGAACATATAGGGTACAGGATGTAGCACGCTTACACCGCGTAAGGGTAAATAGGTAGATAGCCTATGTAACATGTGTCATGCGCACATCTTAACCCCTTCGTAGCGAGTGCGGGGCGGAGGCTGCTAACTCGGGCGGGTTTCAATCCGTTACATGTTAGGCGGCTTCGTAACACCTTCGCTTTACATGCAGATCGAGATATCAGGAAACCACGAGTACGTACTTTGGCTAATCCTTGAAATTATAGGGCGAGCATGCGCGCCGGCCTCGCCAAGTAGCTTGGCCGTCCCTATTTAGTCGTGACCGTGAAGAACGTGTCGCAGAACCTTAGGGTAGTAGGAAAGTACGCGGACGCTCTACGCGCGCCGCTCGAAACGGCAGGAGCGCGCTCCTAGCGCGGGCCTCGCCACATTTCCATGCTAGTAGGCTAGCACGAGTGCAGTCGGCGCACATGCATGACAGCCGCATTATCCGTTATTACATCATTCGGTCCCCTTGTAAGTTAACTAGAGGCAGGTGCTCTGCGCATGTAGTTCGAGTTACTAGCTCAACGGTTGCGGTAGGCAACAGGGGGGCTGTTAGAGGGTATAAAAACCTCGTCGCTTCCTAAACTTTCCTGTTCTAAGACACTAACATCGACCTCCGCTCCTACTTCGCTTAGCTTGCGCCTTACCGTGTCTGCAGGTCTGTACTAGAGCTCCTTCTTCTTCAATCAATTAATTAAGATCAATCAACCTGTCTTAGCTACAATGGCTTATATGCTGCAGACTAAGTTCGACGCTACTCGCTCTGCCCGCGATTGTCGCTTATGTCGACAATGCCTCGACAACCTTAGTAGCTAAGCTGCACACATCTCCCCTCCGCGTGTTAGTAAGGCGTCCCCTACCCGCGAGGTATGCGTGACTTGTACTAACCGAAGCGTAGCTAAGATCTGCGTTAGCGGATTTGATAAGGGCAGTGTCTACTGCAATTGTGTCAACTGTAATGGCAAGCATCAGAAATGCCAAGACCTCCCTGAAGAGGTGTATAGCGAGTACAACTAGCTCTGCCGTAACATCGATGACTTCTAGAGTGCGCGTGACGAGGGGATTACCGAAGGCACTCTAACTATGAACAGGCTACAGGCTAAGTACCGCGAGGCACTCGCCTACCTGCTTGGCGCCCTCTCGTGCTTTACCGCGACTACTAACCGTTCTCATGGCGGTGTTTACTTCGGCTCTCTGCTAACAGGCGAAAACGTTTGTCTAGGTCTAATCGCAGACTTAGTCTAGAAGATCTTGAAGGTGCTAACCGTTAGGGTCGAGACCTTCGCCATAGTACGCATATAGTGCGGGTACCCTCTAAGTATGAAATGCTGACTTTTCCGCTAGGCTAACGTTAGCGTCGAGAAGTATCCGACTAGCTGTTAGCGTTAGCAACTCGGGGCCCTTGCCTCTATTAACGATGACTTCGAAACGCGGATGATCCGCAAGAAGGTCATCAAGCAATTCGCTACTCCCGCCGCTAAGGCCACGCCCTAGCGCCATACCGAGAGGCAGCCTGCCTCTAAGCCGGTCCCGAGGACTAAGCCGTAAGTTACTCACTCGAATCCTGTCGCGTGCGTATAGCTAACACATTGTAGCGCCGCTGCCTACGCCGCCTCGACGCTACTGTCCAAGAAGAAGAAGAGGGCTAGGGCCGAAATTGAGGTCAGCGACGAGGAAGCCGAGCCTTCCCTGCTTGCGACCTGTACTGCGTCCGTCAAGACGCTAAGGCACAAGCCTCTAGGCCAGATCTTTGAGGATGAGGAGGATGACGACACTTAGGATACCTTCGGTCCTAACGTGATCCCTTCGCGCCATAGTGTCACCGTACCGGTTACGCCTAAGGGAGACACCGAGTCCGATGATGTAGTCGACACTCGTGTCAAGAAGCGTAAGATGATCTCGAGGGCCGAGCGTGACAGCCGCAAGCGCGCTTAAGCCTCTTCGCCTTCTGATGCTAAGGATGAGGTAGTCGTCGCGACTAGGCGCGGTGAGGGTGTCGCTAGTTCTCTGGCTACTATAGGCTCCGAAGACGAGCTCCCTCGCAACCTACTAAAGAAGAAGATGCCGGCCTCTCTTCGTGGCGTTGCTACCCCCGTTACTCATGGTCGCTTCGGGGTGTTTAGTAGACCCCGTACAGGTAGGCAGTCCCTAGCGGACTATAACAAGAAAGACTCTCCTACTTCAGGTTCGGTCAGGAAGCCCCTAACTAGTAGTCGCTAAGCATTAGCTACGAAGCTAATCCGAGCATGTCTCTTGTTCTTCTTAGGTTTATTCTAGGTGTGCCTTTAGGCATCAATGATGTATGAGTAGGGCGTTTGCTTCTTGTTGTCACTTCGCGCGTCATGTGCTACATACATGTGTCAAGAATTCTGCTCTAGAACCCTCATCTTCCCACGAATCGACCTTCTTAAGCCCTGCTTACACTTCCTCCGCTCTTCGAATTCACGAATAGCTTCTAGAGCGTTCTTGTAGTCTTCGGCCGGAACCTATTGTGTGTACTTAGGTAGGTATCCTTTCTACTTCACTAGATAGTGCGTTGCGCCCTTGCGCCGCATACTGTCCTTAATACCCTCGACTTCCTACTCTTCGTTCTCTTCTGCTACTAGCATCGGGTCCGCGGGCTCTTCGCCCTCGCGCTATACCTATAGTTCGAGTAGAGATACGTAGAAGACGTCGTGCACATGATACGACGATGGCAACGATAGCCGGTATGCCTGCGAGCCTATCGCGTCGCGTATCTGGAAGGGTCCGACGAACCTTGGCGTCATCTTCTTGCTTGGAAGTTTCAGCTTAAGATTCTTCGTTAATAGCAATACCTTCGTACTAACTACGTACTACATTAGTTTAGCATAGGCGTTATTATGTTTAATCTGGGATTCTGAGGCCTTTTTCTAGTGTTCTATTAGCACCGAATGTACCTCGCGCATACGCCGCGCTAATTCCGCGGCAGCTAGTACCCTCTCCTTAGAAGACTCGTCCCGAGGCGGTTCTAGGTGTATTTCCGGATTAAAGCTATAAAGAATCTGAAATGGCGACATGCGCATAGTAGCATGCACGCTGTTATTGACTGCAAATTCCGCCATAGGAATTACGTCGGCCTAGGCATCCTGGTTCTTAGCGTAGTAGCACTAGAGGTACTACTCAAGAGTCTAGTTCATACGTTTAGTCTGACTATTAGTCTGTAGATAGAATGCTGTACTTAGGCAGTGCTTAACACGCGCTTTAAACACAAATTCTTGCTAGTATTCACTAGTAAAGACAGAACCTCGATCCGATAGGATACTTCGGGGGACACTAAAGCGCCGTATGACTTCGTCGCGAAGTAGCCGCGCAAGCTTGCCACTTGTGCACCTTTTCGTACATAGGATGAAGACATTCATCTTCGAGTATCGGTCGACTACTACAAGGACAGTATCAACTACATCGCCCTTCTACTTTGCTAGTAGCAAATCGGTAATGAAATCTATGGTCAAGTCTTGCCATAGCCTCTCTAGTAGTAGGAGCGCCTAAGCATCGCCGTAGGGGCGATAGCGCCGAGATTTGCTAATCTGGCACGTCTGGCAGGATTTGACATAGTTAGAGACATCCTGTTCTAGCGTAGGCTACTAGTATTTTCGTCCGAGAAGTGCGTTCGTCTTCTCTACGCCAAAATGGCCCGCGAGTTCATTGTCATGATGAATACAGAGGAGCTGCGAACGGAGTACGCAGTTAGCAGGTACGTAGAGCCTATTGTCAAAGTACTACAAGTCGCCTAACTTAGTCTAGTACTTCGGACTACCTGCGGTGTCCTGGAGGGCTACACCCTCATTAATTAACTCCGGTTCTCGCTCTTGTAACCGCTGAATAAGTCTCGAGACTTCTTCAAAGGGTTCTTTAGACATCGCATGCTTACTGCATGTAAGCCGGTTGACTACCGCACAGATCGAGCTAGACACGGTCGCCACAACTACCAGATAGGAGGGTTTGTTACTAGTAGAGGCCATGAGGCCCCATTAGACCTGCAGTCGACCTACAAGAGGAGCTAACGACGGATCGCCGCCCTAAACTGCAAGCTTCGTTTGCAGCGTAGGGAGAAGCTGTTAGTTACCCTCTTCCCTAGTGTCGTAGTCCGGTCGTCGCGAAGGACTGTCGGCCGGATTCGTCTTTCCGGAACGATGCTAGATAACAAAGTCAAAGCTAGCGAGGAAAGTCGCCTACCTTGCTTGCCGACTACTTAGCTGCTTCATGCCCATGAAGCCGCGAAGGTTGTTATAGTCAGTAAGCACCTTAATAGGGTGCGCCGAGCCTTCGAGGTAGTGTCGGTACTCCTTGAAGCCGTCAACAATAGCTAAAAGCTCTTAGTCGTGAGTCTCGTAGTTGAGCTTAGCGCCCTGCATCTTCCGCGACTAGAAGGCAATCAGGTACTATCGCGCACTGCCTTCGTGCGACTAGAGCTGCGATATAATTGCGGCTATTGCGAATTTTGAAGCATTAGTCTCTATCCGGATCTTCGTAGCGGGGTCAAAGTGCCGAAGTATAGGCGTAGTTTGAAAAGCTGCTTTAAGTTCAGAGAAGGCCATGCTCTAAGCCTCCTCCTAAGGCACTTTCCCTGGCTTTTTTCCTTAAACCGCGCCCTTTGCGAGGGCCGTGAGAGGAGCCACGATCTTCAAGTAAGATCGTATGAATCTGCGGTAGAAGTTAGTGAATCCTAGGAACACCTGCACTTCTCGGAGGGTAGTTGGCTATAGCTACTCCGCGATTGCGGACACCCTTTAGTCATCCATGATGACTCCTTCCGTAGAGACGATGTATCCGAGAAACTCAATCCTATCTGTCAGGAATGAGCACTTCTTTAGGTTCGCATAGAGAGCGAACTTGCGGAGCCGTTCGAGCACTATACTTAGATGCCGCATATGCTCCTCCTTCGAGTTAGAATAGACTAGTATATCGTCTAAATACACTACGTAGCAGGTGTTAACGAGGCCGGCTAGGGCCTAGTTAATATACGCTTAGAACGTTGCTAGTGCGTTAGTCAAGCCAAATGGCATCACCGTATACTCAAAGTGTCTGTACCGCGTTTAGAATGCAGTCTTCTACTCGTCGCCCTTTCGGATCGGTATCCGGTAGTAGGCGTCCTTCAAGTCGATAGACGAGAAGATGGCGGCGCGACCAAGGCAGTCAAGCGTCTCGCTAATAAGTAGTAGGGGGCAGCGGTTCTTCTAGGTTACCGCGTTAAGGCCCCTATAGTTAACGCATAGGCAGAGCGTGTTATCCTTCTTCGGGACGAACATAACTAACGCTCTAGCCTCGCTGTCGCTTCGTCGGATCCACGCGTTCCTTTGCGCCTTGTAGAGGTAGTCTCGAAGTGTTTCGAGCTACGATTCCGACATAGGGTATAGAGGTCGATGCGGAGGATTGTAACCCTCCTTAAGGTTAATCGCATGTTCCGCGTCTAGGGCCTAGGCATAGGCCGCAGCCTCTGCGTCGAAAATATCGGCGTATTCCTCTAACTTAGGCGGAAGGGTAACGTTTTCCTTGACGTTCCGTATGCGGACCGCATATACGCATTAGACCTTCTTCATGTCCTTGTAGAAGCTATGTACGTCACGCATCTGCACCGCAGGAACTTCGCCTATAGAGCCGTAGAACTAGTTGTTAGTAGCTCCATTAACAACGACTCCCTGCTTGTAGCGCTAAGGGCGGCCGAGCAGGAGCTCCTTATTAGGAATGTCTTCGGCGTAGAAGACTTCGTTAGTCTCGCGCACTTCTCCTAAGGAGTCCGCGAGTTAGAGGCGCACGTTGTACGCGCCTTGAGCCGCTGCGCCTTCGCCCCGAAAAGACTTCATGGTAGGCAGCAGGGCTCCTAGGATCGGCTTCAAACCGAGCCGTACGACTACCCTCTAGGGTATCACGTTAACCTCCGCAAGGTCATCTAACATATAGTCTACTAGCTCGAGCGAGCCATTAACTTAGACCGCGCCGGATAGGCGCCAGGCAGGCCACAAGTCTACACTATCGGTGACAGACAGCTTAGATACCCGCAGTAGCCATTCGGTTGTCTCGGGCTTGTCCTTCTTTCGCCTACCCTCTAGGGAGGTTTCGGACACCTTGCTTACCTTCTTCCTATCGCTTCGTTTAGGACAGCGAGCTGCCTAGTAGTCCCTCGCTCTACAGATGTAGCAGTTACTCGGAGGCTTCTCGCTACCGTCTTTTGGCTCGGAGGGCTTGCTCCTCCGGAATGAACTACCGCGTTAGACGTGACCCCTAGGGCGCTTGTAATAGCGGCCCTTCGGTAGGTCCTTAGGGCTTAGACGCTTATTGTCCTTACCGCCCGATTTTCTATTTCGCTTCAAGGTGATTTCCATACGTGTCGCAAGGGACACGAGGTCTTGCCGAGTTGTTAGAAGTTCATGAAAAGTCATGATCGTGTTCTGAAGATTGTCATTAAGTTTGACGAGCAAGTGCCGCACGCGTTACGTCTCGGTATAGGGTGGCATCTGTCTCTCGAGCGTGGCGAGATAGGTAGCGAAGCTAGAGGTTGTTTGTCCCTTCCCCTGCTTAGCCTTCTCGTACTCGACGGACACGGTAAGGGCGCGATTCCCCGGATCCTCGACCTAGTCGACACAGAACTAGCGAAAGTCCGCCCACGTATACGTTCTGTCATAGACCCGCATAAGGTCATACCGCTCATGCTAATTGTTGCGAGGTTCCTTATCCTCTTCGAGCCACATTACACTAAAGGCAACTCGTTCGCCCTCCGTGGAATATCCGCGTAGGTTAAGCACGAAAACTGCCTCACACGCCTGCAAGAAAGTTCGAGCCTCCTTCAAGGTGTCTCCCTTGAACGGCTTCAGGTTGCGTGCGTTACGACTACCTCCTAGTTAGCCTACTATGGCCCTGAATTCAGGCACCAAGTTCGCGGGCACACGCGGAGGGTCTGCGCCTCCTAATAAGTTGTCTTCGCGGGTCCCTAGCGTGAAATCTCGCTAGATTTCTTCGTCTACTAGTTCGTTAGTACTACTCATGGCGACGTCTTCGTCGTCCTCGCCGTTGTCGCTGCCAGGAGCGGTGCGGCTCCAGCTCTCGTTCGCAAGGCGGTTCGCGACCTAATCGACAATCATGGCTACGAGGGCCGGGTCGATAGTCGGGGTTAGCTACGGTCCCTGTGCGGGGGGTCTATTGCCTAGTCCGCCGCGTAATTGTCCTCTAGCGGAACCGTCGCTCGATGTAGTGTCGCTCGCAGCGGTTACTTCTGCGGGCTAGTTACTCGGGCTAGCTTCGCCA
>JADDMT010000163.1:0-54898 GCA_021401465.1 Teratosphaeria epicoccoides
AAGAGGGGGGGGGGGGGGGGGTAATGTGAAGGGCGAAGCCCTGAGTCTTGGCACAGGCTAGGGCCTGTGCGACCCCTGACGAAGCCGGCTATAAAAGACCGGACAGCTAGCAGATAGTCCTTCTCTCCCTATCGTACTTGTTAAATACCACATGAACCCCTGTGTATACGCTGTTTACCCGTGACACGCACGCTCGAAAAGCTTAATATCAAACTGCCTGAAGTCCTAAAACTCTACTATAATAACAAGTAGACTCTTCGCTTTGTTTAGTAGTCTAGGTATCGTCTAGATACGAAGATGCGGCATGTAGATATTTAGCAATGTTAGCTGCGAGAGAGGTATCAAACTAGAGATTTACACGTAGAATGGATGCTAACAGCTAAGATACTAGCTAATAGAATGACTAAGTTAATAGCAGCACTAAAGCACGTGCGCTTCACTTAACAGTTATAGCTACATCTAGTAAGCAGTAACTACTTAGGGGGTAAAACATTAGCAGATAACAACAACAGCGCAGGAGACTAGCTTAGTAATAAGAACTAAGTAGGATACCCCTATAAAGAACGACAGAACAACGAATGAACGAACGATATAGCAGCAAGGGGCTACAGATTAGCTCCTACAGAAAGCACATGAATGAATAATATGGCAACAGTAGTAAACAATATTAGCTCGACTAAATCAAAACAAACAAACGAACGAACATTACTTCACTCGATCGCAGAACTAGCTAAAAACAGAAGGCACACGTCATGAGTCACGATATGTCCTGAAGTCCTAATTAGACGAGTGCGAGTAATGTGTAACTACCTGCAGGAGTAGCAACTTAGCTTAAAACCTTTCAAACTGCTAGTATTACAGTCATACTACTACACTAACATCTAAGCCTTGCACTATCGCCTACACTAACCTTCTCCAAGTAACACATGTTTAAGATACTAACCTTTACGCCTATTAACTTAAGAGATTAGTCTAAGATGCCCGCGCTACTCGTTAAAGAGACCTCGTTAGACGACGAGCAGCAAATTCGTGATAGTTAGCTATAGTAGTCATCGAATAACACCTTACGCATAGGGCTAGTCTCCGAGTTTAAGAGAATAGTACTTCAGCTACTAGCAGACATGTCTAGAGACAAAGAAAGCATTACTAGAGATATAATACCTAAAGAACATCAAACTAAGCGAGTAATTAAAGCAGCTTAGCTAAGGTCATTTACTTACTACAATTAATTAACCAAGAAATTAATTACTAGCATAGGTCTACACCTAATAGTACTTGCTTAGCGTAACCTAAGACCTCGTCAGAAAGGTCTAATTCATGGCAGGAAGACACTCAATTAGGACATCGAGTCTAAGGAGGATAAGCAGCCTGACCTAAAGAAGGTACTAGCGTAGAGACAGTCTCCTTGCAAGAAGTTAACCGTACTAACTAAGATACCTCTTAAGAAGTCAAAGAATATAGCGCCTACAAACACTTAACTATTACAATCGCTACTTACTAGCAAGAAGGAGCGCTTAGACACCTAAAAGCAGGCTAATATCCGCAAACGACATAAGAAGTCTATACGCAAAACTACTGACTTCATTATCTACAAGGTTAAGTTCCTAGAGAACGAATTATCTAAAGACCCTTAGAAGAGCAAGAGTGACGTAACTAACGATCTAATTGTCGAAATGGCAATTAGGACCTTTCTATACCTCGTGGAGGTAGAAAAGCTTAATCGTGATGCTAGAATGTAATATGTTAAACTTGTAGAGGCGCATGACTTTACTAGGCTACTTAACTATAGCATTAAGATTGTTAAGAGCTTAGAGAGACTAGACTAGGTATAGTAGCACATAGTAGTACACATTAAGGATAATAAGGATGCTAATTAGGGCTAAAACATAAAGAAGCGCACTACTAGCTCCTTACTAGTTAAGCTAGCTACTAAAAGGAAACGCACAAAGAATAGCACTAGAGATAATGTAGAAGCTAAGAGTAAGAATGATGAGTTAGTTAATAAGATGAAAGAGATTATGAATACTAGTTTTTAGCGTGTAGTAGAGGATGCGGTAAGAACTCTGAAGCGCCGCAGGGGCTCTTACTTAAAGTAACCTTTAGAGGGTAATCTCTAAGGGGGTATGTTGTTTAGTAAGTCCTACTAGTCGCGAGGTAAGGTGTCTGATGTAAGACAAGGCTGTATCATGAGAACACTGTAGTAGCGTATGTAGTGACTACAAGCCTCTACAGAAAATTATAGATAGGAGTGATAGCACTCATCTGAAAATACCATGTATTTGAAACACCACAAAACGGCGATATACCTATTTAATACAGGGACAAGGCTGCGACAATCTGTGGCACATGCATTTTGATGCAGTACTACCTAGTGTGCATGCGCGGACCTAATGCTATGATTTGACTTCCTCGCCGAAGCTTATCTTCACAATCAAGCACTTTCTTCTCCGGTCAGGTCCACGCGGAACTTCTCCAGAGCTCAGTTCTTCTTCTTCACCTTGTCCATCTCAATGTCGGACTCCAGCATTTGCAAACCCTGCCGGCGGGTCATGTACTTGTCATCTTTGGCCCAATGAAATCATGCATTCTCCTTGTTGTTCATTGGAATGCCGAATCCTCACTCTCAGATGCTGCTCCGAGCATATGCCACCCGCATTAGCTGTAAAGAGTCCAGGACTCTCCTGTCGGCTGAAGGCAGCAACCACGTCATACACGTTTGGCCCGTGCGGAGTCATATGCTAGACTCGATTGGCCATTGACACTCATAATCTGCAAAGGTCACTCTCATATGTGCTGGACAACACAGTGGCACCAGTAAAGCGTTGTCAAGGCACATCCTGGTTCATCGCGATCACTGGCGATGGAGAAAGACGATGCTCGACTCTTACTTAGAGAGATACCTCCTACCCTCGAGTCAGGGCATAGTTCCGGGGTCCAGCAGCTCCGTCCAGGAGTAGCGCTCGTGACTTCGAATATTCCGTGTCTGATGCTCCTGTCATGCGTAGCAAGTAAAGCTCAGGAATCAACAACTGATGGCTACTCGCGAGCTTGCATATCATTCCCTCCGGACTCTACGAGCATTTCCAATGTCGAATGTTATTCAGCAAGGTCCGCGTAGTGGCGGCCGCATGATCTTGTGTCGAAGTGCCCGGAGATATGATGACACATGCCACTGGCAAACATCTGGTTGATCAAAGTCGGCAGAGTTCGCGGTCAGCACGTGGTCAGCCACTCACAGACCCGCTTTTTAAGCCGCCTGCGTCCAAGCTCCTCCCTTGACTTTCTAGAACTTGTCCATTCGACCATCCATATTGATTTTGATTGCGACTTCATCTTTCTCAACTCGGACCAACCACTTGCAGGTGATCGGATCCAGGAGAAAGAGGATCGCTCAACCCAAATAACATATTCTACCTCCGTCGCCCACACGGAATGGTCTTTTGAGTCACGCGACATTTCATCTCAGCTTCAATTGCATCCCAGTCTTGGTCTTTAGCTACCGGATACCTGTACCTGCAACATACGACATGGCTACCGAGTCGGTCGCCAATGGCAGCACTGCCAACGACGGCCTCACCGCCGCCGAGAGGCTCATGAAGGAGCACACCGAGCACGAGGCCCACAAAGTCACGCTCGAGGATGTGGTCGACGAGGACATGATCCAGCACCCGGCGCCGTCCGCTGCCCCTTTCCAGCCGTCCAGCACCGACCCGTCCGTCGACACCGCCATGTCTGCCAAGGCCGCCGGTAAACAGCCGGCAAAGGACGCGCCTGCCGCTGCTGGAGCAAGCAAACCCAGCCTTGATGTCGCCAACGAGGAACTGTTTCCGAGCTTGGGCGCCCCCAAAAAGGCTGCTGCTCCGAGCCCCTGGTCCAGCAGACCTGCGGCCATTGGCAAAGCTACTAACGGCGTCGCAAACGGGACCAATGCCTCCAATGTCTCTGCCCGTCCTTCGACTCCAGGCACCGGCGTAATGGCGCCCGGCTCCACTGTCCCATCCCAGGGTGGTGCGCTCAACCTGCCGGGCCGCAACATTCAGACGTATCAACTGCCCACCGACCGCATGACTCCTCGCAATCAGCTCAAAAAGCCAGTGAAAGACATCCTGCGCGACGTCAACAAGCGCTCTAAGGCAAAGCTGGAGCTCAAAGAGGGTCCGCTTGGCCATGTGACGTTGGTCGGCAGTGGGCCCACCAACGACGTTCAAGAGGCGTTCAAGGAAGTGGTCGGTCAGTTGTGCGGTCGCCAGGCATTCAGAGTCCCGGTGCCGGCATCTGTTCGTGGCAAGATTGTTGGCAAACAAGGCGCTACCATCCAGGCCATCTCCAAGCGCACCGGCGCCAAAATCAATATCTCGAAGCAAGAGGCGGCAGACATACTTGAGGATGAGGACTTGGATAACACAATCGACGTCACCATCGAGGGCGATGTCTTCGCGGTCGAGCAAGCGAAGAAGGACATCGAGCGCATCGTCCATGAGCACACGTCCACTCTGAGCACGAAATTGAGGAATATTCCTGCTGAATACTATCCGTTCTTGGCGGCTCAGCAGCAGGGTCTCATGGCCCAGCAGCAAGGTCGCAACTTCGACATGCAAATCCCGCATTATCAGAATTGGAACCTGCAGGCCGTACCACAGCTGCCTGCAATTGGTCAGCCTGCCGCTTTTGCGCCCCAAGCCAATATGCCTATCCAGCTGTTTGGTGACCGACAAGCTATAGCCGACGCTAAGGCCGAGCTTGAGCGACAAGTTGCAGAGCTGCAACGCCAGCTCACGCTTCTTCGCATCCAGCAAGACCAGACCCGCCACCAATTTATCGTTGGCAACAGAGGCTCTTCGTTGCAAGACTTTTTAGCGGAGACAGGCTGCTCCGTCATCCTCCCTCCACCAGGTGAGAGTTCCGACGACATTTACATTGTGGGACCCGCCGACCGGGTCGAGGCGGCACAAGAGAAGATCTTCGACCAGCTTGCAAATCTGCACGAGCGCCCTGTAGATATTGCCAAGCAGCATCAAAATCAGGCTCACGCACGTGACGTGTCTCGCTATCTCCAACAGCGCCAAGCATTGAAGACTGTAGAGCAGAAGCACAATGTCAGCATTGTTGGGGATGGCACTGGCAACTTCATGGTTTACGGAAATGATGGCAAAGATGTTCTGAAGGCGCAGACTGAGCTCCGCAACATCGTCGCAGGACACCCGCCATCGCGTTTCCAGCCTGTCGATGTCGACCAGTTCTACCATTCGCACCTGAGGCAGCAGGCTGCGCAGCAGATCCGCGACACGCACGGTGTGCGATTGATTATGCCAGATGACTCTGAGAAGTCGCCGGTTCTTCTCGTGTTCGAGGACCGAGCACCTTCTTCAGAGTATGAGCTTCCAACCCGGCCGCCCGCTCCTCAAGACGCGCAAGCTTTCCAGTCAGCACTGCAGGAGGCTCAGCAGCATATTCTCAACCTTGTCCATGGTCATCAAGATATTGTCACTCGGGATGTAGAGGCCCCAGCGAAGTTCCATGACAAAATCCGGCGACACGTGGACAAGCATCACCAGGGTCTTCCAAATCAGCTTCCTGTTCAGGTCAATTATGGTCGTCACCAGCAGGGCCAGCGGGATCAGGTCTCAAACGTCCGCTTGCGTGGTCCTCAGGACTTTGTCGACGCGCTCAACGATAGCTTGCTCGCTTTCGTCGAGCAAGAGCACAAAGATGAGCTCGAGCGAGGGTTCACTCTCACATTCGACTTCCCACAGAAGTTTGCGAACCACCTGATCGGTCGTCGGGGTGAGAACATCAACCGTGTGCGTGAAGAGTTTGACGTGGACATCCAGCTTCAGGACGGCAAATGCGAGATCAGGGGTCCTGAAGCGAAGGCAAACGCGGCCAAGAAGCACATTCTGGATATGGGCCGCAAGCTCGAGGACGAGAAGACTTACATGATCAACGTTCCTGCTCAGTATCACAGAGACCTTATCGGTGCGAAGGGTAGCCAGGTCGAACGTCTGCAAAGCCGCTACGGTGTCCGCGTGAATTTCCCACGTGCCAGGCAAGGTGATGACGCTGCATCGGAAGCAGGTGATCGTGGCAACCAACAAGGGCCCAATGAGGTTGTCATCAAAGGACCCAGCAGAGGGGCCGACGCTTGCCGCGACGAGCTGCTTAGCTTGTTGCAGTACGTTCAGGACAACTCACACAGCGCTACTGTCTCTGTCGCCCAGAACCAGCTGCCGTCGCTGATTGGTGCTGGTGGTCGGGAAATGGAGGCTTTACGCCTCGAAACTGGGGCTCAGATCGATGTGCCGAACTCTAAAGAGGCCGCCAGTCCTGACGGCCGCGCGCCGATCAAGCTCAAGGGCTCCAGGCAGGCTGTTGACGCTGCCAAGAAGGCCATCGAGACCAAGTCGAAAGAGTTTGACAACACCATTACACGCACGTTGGATGTCGACAGGAAGCATCACCGTGTGATCATCGGTTCTGGAGGTAAGTCATTGTTTTACTCCCCTGCCGCTCGTATTGCTGACCTTTTCCAGGCTCAAACCTTCGCAACATGATAACGCAAGCAGGCGGGCCAGAGGAGCCTCGCCTGCACAACCGCATCGTCCGCTTCCCAAAGACAGATGCCGAGGGTAACGGCATCCGCGTAGAGGGCCAGAAGGCTCTGGTCGACAAGATCGTGACAGCTATTGAGAGCCTTGTTGCTCAGCAAGAGTCGCAGAAGATTGAGATTGCGGAAGTTAACCCAGACAAACACCGTCTGCTCATTGGTCGCGGTGGTGAGAAGAGAAGAGAACTCGAGTCACAATTCAACGTCCAAATCATTGTGCCACGACAGACCGAGACGGGTCCAGCAAGGTCACAGGTCAAGATTGCTGGTCAGCCTGGAGACGTTGAAAAGGCCAAGGCGCACATCTTGGAGATCACGAAGGATCAGCAGGGTGAGACGGTCAACGTTCCTCGTCGTTTCCACCACGCCATTGCCGACAATGGCCAGTTCTTCCGTCGCCTGCGTAACGACCACAAGGTGACAATTGACCACTCCGGCCAGCGTCCGCCGCCCAAGCCATCAATGCCGACTGCTAGCCGCTCAGCTGCAACAGGCGCCACGCCGCTCATCACTGACGAGCCGGGCGCGCCGGCCAAGACGCATCAATGGGAGACTCACGACCTACACTCTGGCGGTAATGACGGCGAAATCCCATGGGTCCTCTCTGGCTCATCACCCGAAGCCATCCAAGCAGCACGTGCCAAGCTTGAGAAGGCCTTGGAAGATGCGAAGAAGCAGGATACGATGGGCATTCTCATCCTCCCTGACCCGCGTGCGTATCGTCATGTTATTGGTTCTGGCGGCAGTGAGATCAATAGAATCAGGACACAGACGGGCACCAAGATACAAGTGCCAAAGGATCAGAATTCTGGGGAAGCGATTGAGATTACGGGAGCCAAAGACGGTGTCGAGGAGGCGAAGGACATCATCTTGGAGATTGTGGCCAACAACTCTTAAAAAGGATGCACTCTGCTATGCGTAGTCAAAGTGCGTCGTGGCGCCAAGAATGTAGGTGATGTGTAGGTTGTGAGTCTTTCGCATGCTGCTCTTGAGCGGGTATATTGCCAATTTTGTTGTATCATAGGTAGAAAAGCAGATGATAGTGTAATTGCCAAAAGCAAGATCCTAATACGTGTAGTATTTCTAGTTTGGCATGGTGACCGGCTTTCTTGAAAGTACCTCGGACATCGTACCCATATACACGCGGCTCACTACTTTCGCCGCAGCTTGGCACGTGAAAGCTGGGAGTTGTTACCCAAAAGAGCTGTCGGAAAGCGAGGTCGGGTGAAATTCCGTCGTCTCCACTTGCTGCCATCCATCAATCAGACGCGGAGCATTACTCTCCCACTGGATCTGGCCCCTGCGACACTTCAAGTCATCACCAATACATATACTTGACTTGTCAACTCCGACCGTACAACAATACGTACGATACACATCAAGCAGCATTACTTGTCGCGCTGAATCAACTGAGCTCTAGAGGTTGGGGCCGGTCTGGTAAATCACCCGAATCACAACCTAACGAGAGTTATCTGTTCAAGCACAATGGCGGAGACCAAGACGTACACGTACTCAGACGTGTCGGAGCACACGACCAAGAAGGATGTGTGGATGGTGATTCACGACAAGGTGTACGATGCGAGCAGTTTTGTTGATGAGCACCCGTGCGTACGCCATAAATCTCCCGAGGGGCGTCAGAGCAGGTCACTGACTGTATGGTTGCAGGGGTGGTGAGGAAGTCTTGCTCGACGTCGGCGGTCAAGATGCTACGGAGGCGTTTGAGGATGTCGGACATAGTGATGAGGCCAGGGAGATATTGCAGGGCCTGTTGAAGGGGGATCTGGAGAGGAAGGTACGTTGCCTAAACTCCCCGCGGGTATATGCTGCTCGCCAGAGGCGGTGGCTGATCACGGCTCTGTGATATTGTAGGAAGGCGACCCAGCCCCAAAGATTACTACCTCGACCGCCTCCGCCCCGAAGACCAGCTCCGACGCGGCAGGTCTTGGCATCGGCGTATATGCCCTCATCCTGGCGGGCGGTGCGCTGGCGTTCTTGGCATATCAATACCTGCAGAGCTCGAGCCAGAAGCAGTCCTAGGCGGAGCTGTCCGGGTGTGGTGGTGTTGGTCGTGTGGGTGGTGGTGGTGGTGGTGGTGATGGTGGCGCTGCCTTTGTTCGTTCCGGTGAGAATGCGCGTGGCTTGGTAGAGCCTGCCTCAGCGGCCGGATTCAAGAGCGTGGACCCACAGGAGGGGGATGGCGGAGTGGGTGTAGAGAGCAAATATCAAAGATAGAGGCAGGGCAAGGCACAATGCTGCTTTTGTGGGTGGATGTAAATGTCGTTGTGTTCTGCTGATAGCTTGGCGGTAGGAGGACTCCTATCCGTAAGTCTCTCCATTGCGTCGTGGTCAAGCGCTGCGCGGCGCCAAGCACGTCATACACGACCCGTACCAACGAGCATCGCAAAAGGGTATGCGAGTTTGCGTTCAGACGCGAACCCCACCGAAAGTGTAACATGGAGACGAGGCAAGCAGGATATGCAATATTAGACACAAGAGCAGGCTGATCTCTCGACTCTTATCGTGGCTGCAAGTCGACCCGTCGTCGAGTGCCGGACTTCGGAGTTCTTATTGCTACATGGTGAGCGGCTGGTGGAGGCTGTCAGGGCTCTGGAGTCAGATCGGTGTGATTCACAGGCACTCTGGCTTGGAGGGCCACGTTACGTTGGAATTGCTGATACCGATTCATAGACACAAAAAGTTACACAAAAGTTTTCTAGAATTTGATTGGATCGCGAACGTTTCGAGAGAGATGATCTGGCCGTCTCTGGCGTCAGGCTGTAGAACACAGCAGACAGAATGAGCTTGACGTCCGGAACCATGGGAAATTCGGACGGCATAAGACAGTGTCAACGGGCAGCGGCGATTGTTTTGAATGGCCACTTGCTCTGTCATAAGGCGATAGCGACGTCACGTTCATCATCTTCCAAGTGGTCTCACAGTCAGCCGGTACAGGCAGAACACGGGACACAGATGTCTGTAGCGCGCATCATCACATGGGACCAGGGATACAATGTCAGAAAGATGGAGTGAGGATTCACCACGCCCCGGCTCATGACAACTTCCTATTCGAGGCTAAGTCTGCATGTCCATGCAACGCCCATGCCATCACTTGTCATCCATGCAATGCTCACCGCGGCCTCCTTGCCTTTGTGAAGATCTGCTCGGTGGATACATGCGTCCTTTCACCCTCACCAAATAATGTCTCGTCCAACCAGTAGATCACTCGCCAGCATCCATCCCACGAACCAATCGCCATGGAAATTACGCCTGTAAAGCTCCCCCCCTAATAGATTAAACACTGGTCGTGTGACCTGCGTAGACTTCTCGTCTCCTGGCTGCTTGGCCACGGAAGCTTCCGCCGGTAAGCCTGCCTTGCGACCTTTTCCTGCTAATTCCTCGGCGGTCTCGGGCCTGATGGAGAGGATTCTCGGCTTTCACAGTGCCAGACTCGAACAATGACCTCTCGCGGTTCTGCTGGATTGTCATATAGCCAGCTCGCCTGTGTCTGTGGATCGAACATCAGCTGTTCCATAGAGCGCATCTGGCGCACGTGCTGTGCGCGACCCTCGTGTTCCCGTGCGCGAATGCTCGTCAGATCTTTTCTGATGTCTATCAACGCCCCAGCACCCTCGGGTCGAATGCTTTCTCGTTATCAGAAAACTTATCGCCTTCACGAATGACACCCCGCATTGAACTAGGGTTGCAAGCAGGTGATTGAAGAAGCTATGGATATCAAAGCCCCCAGACCTTCTCTCCGGCTGCCTTGCCACATCTTCTCTAGAGCGCTCAGGCGTCTTGTTCCCCGCCGAATTGGGGAATGTGACACCTTTCAAATGGGGGTCGTCAGCCAAGATTGCTGGCTCGAACAATAATAATATGCCTGCCTGATGAGGATCGGCTTGGCGAGACGATAGAGACCCGCAGTCCCGGATTTGCTGATCAGCCGTTCAGGGAAGTGCGATTGGCGAGCAAGTCCCCCTTGGCGGCGATCTTGCTCCTCGCGCGTCCGCCTGATGTCTCGTCGTACTTCCTGCAGCCCTCATCAAGCATTCCTGCGTTGGAAACCGAGCTCGAGCTCATTGTGTCCTCTAAATGGCCCTGTAACCTGTTTGCTTCGGCCAAGGAGATGCTCCTGACACTCTATCAGTTCGTATCCGACTGTGGGGCCACGTCGATGCTCACCTCACGCAGGGTGCCAGTCAGACATGCGAAGAGCTCCCGGCCTAGCAGATCGAAAGGATGATTTCAAGCTTGCCGGAGCCTTTCACCTGTGACAGGTATTTGACCTGGCGCGCTTTGCCACGCATCCCGGCGAGTCTTCGCTTCCTCGTGTCATCTGCCATCTTCGAAGAAAGCCCATGGCAGCATGTTCAGGCTGTGGTATGACCTGCTTCGGCTCCGGGCTCGAGGTCGGACCGAAGTAATGACAGCCTCACTGGACGTTTCCTTTTGATTGCCATAACGGGGATGTCCTCTGGCCTGGCGAGCTCATCCAGATGACTCTCTCCGCGAGAAGGTCGAGACACACTCACGAAACACTTGGAGCGCCCTCACGAAACACTTAGAGCCCCTCATGAAACACTTAGAGCCCTTGGTTTATGACCCATACGACTACGCATAAATGATGAAGGTCTCGTCAGGTGAGCACGCCCGTCGACTTTCATCTCTCGTTTGGCTTTTCCGCCCTTTCTGACAACCGCATACTCTCCTCCGATCATGGTTTATCTCGCTAGTGTCCTCATGGTCGCCTGCGCCTTGAGAGGTGTCATCGCGTTCCCTTCACAAATGCTTGAGCGGGCTCCAGATATTGTGACCAGACGCGGAAACATCGACTCGGAGACGAAGACCTCGCCCTGCCGGGGAACGAAAGGTGGATACTTCTACTCTCTCTGGTTCGAAGGCTCCTCTGGTGCAACTTTCGACATTGGGGACGGCCACTACAGCCTCACCTGGGACTCCAGCGTCGAGAACATCGTAGGCGGGATCGGGTGGAGGCCGGGAAGCGCTCAGTGAGATGCCCGACGCGAGCCAGCCCAGATCGTTCTGTGCTCATCTGAAATAGGGAGGTCACGTACTCCGGCTCTTGGAAATTCAACGGGAACGCCTATCTTTCGGTGTACGGCTGGTTCACCGGCCCATTGGTCGAGTACTACATCGTAGACTGCTACGGCAATTACAATCCTGGCTCGGGTGGCACGCACAAAGGATCCGTGAACTCGGACGGCGGCACCTACAACATCTATACTTCGACTCGGACCAACGCCCCCAGTATCCAGGGCACTGCTACGTTCACTCAGTATTGGAGTGTCAGGACGTCTTGTCGGGTCGGCGGAACCATCACGACCAAAAAGCATTTTGATGCCTGGGCTTCTCTGGGCATGGTAGGTTTACGCTTTGTGTGCATCCCAGGGTCAAGAATGTGGGATGAGGCTCGGAGATTATGGGCTGACTTTGGTAGCGTTTGGGTTCGCACGACTACCAGATCCTCGCCACCGAGGGTTACAAAAGCAGCGGAAGCTCGTCCATCACCGTGGAAAGCAGGTAGAGGATGGAAGTCATGTAGACGGCTCGAACAATGCGGGGACATGCGTCGACTTGTTCCAGTCCCCGTTGCACGTGTGATGGCAGCATGGTGTCAGTCACGTGACTCACGTCGCTGTCTGTCTATGTACATTCCTTGAGGGCTGAGACAGGTAAGTACTATCATAGACGAGTCGCAGCGGACAGCGCAGGGCATGTCAATCACGGCGCCCGGATTGGACTTGCTCTCCATGTCGTGCACCGGGCCACGGGTTTTCCTTGTTGTCTTGTGAATGTGGACGTGTGGACTGTCGTCTCTTGCAACAATTGGTCGTCCGTGGCACAGACTGTGAGTGTGGCCATCCATCATGACGAATGGGGAAAGAGGCAACGTGAACATGCAGGTACCTACCGGAAGCTCAGGGTGTGGCGTGGCGATGACGTCGCACGCGAATGGTCCGAGCGTCGGCACCTGCCTCTGCGCAAGTCACCAGGCTGTAGCATTTTATTGTTGACTAGCAGGAGATATTGATGATGACCTGATTGTTGCCGTCGGTGGTGTCGGGCTGTCATTCCTCGTCCATCAATCAATAATTAGGTGAACATGTTTCGCACGCAGGCGAATCCCACGGATGATGCTGTTGGTAGGTGGGCACCTTCAGTTGTAAATCGGCGGATTGATTGATGATGAATGTGGTGGTAGCCAAGGCGACCGACGAGAACCTGACCAGCGAGGACTGGTCGCTGATCCTCGATGTGTGCGATGGCGTGTCTGCGTCACCCAGCGGGCCAGCCCAAGCTGTCTCGTCGCTCATCAAGCGGCTGGCGCACCGCAATGCCAACGTCCAGCTGTACACGCTCGAACTCGCCAATGCGCTGTCGCAGAACTGTGGGCCGGAGCTGCACCGCGAGCTCGCCAGCAAAGCCTTCACCGACGCCCTCCTCCGCCTGGCCGGCGACCGCAACACGCACGCACAGGTCAAGCAGAAGGTGTTGGAGCGCATGGCATCGTGGACGCACGACTTTGCCCGCAACCCGGATCTGGGCATCATGGAGCAGTCGTACAACAAGCTGAGGACGCAGCAGCCGGCGCTGCAACCGCCCAGCAAACCGGGCAAGCGCGAGATCAGCAACGACGACCGCCGGAAGGAGGAGGAGGAGCTGCAGATCGCGCTTGCCTTGTCGGTGCAGGACAAAGGCGGCAAGAGCCCGCACCTGCAGGCGAACGGCCGGGGCACTGCCGCTGCGTCGGGACCGGCGGTGAGTGATGGGGACAGTGCGCCTCGATCCGAATCGGCAGGTGGGGGTGCGGGTGCGGGTGCGGGTGGGGCAGCGGCAGCGGCAGCGGCACCGGGCACGACTGCCGCGACGGTCAGCAGAGTGCGCGCGCTGTACGACTTCACCCCGTCCGAGGCGGGCGAGCTGGCGTTCAGGAAGGATGACATCATCGCCGTCTTGGAGTCCGTGTACAAGGATTGGTGGAAGGGCAGCTTGAGGGGGCAGACGGGCATCTTCCCGCTGAATTACGTGGAGAAGTTGCAGGACCCGACCCGAGAAGAGCTGGAGCGGGATGCGCAGATGGAGGCGGACGTGTTTGGCGAGATCAAGAATGTCGAGAAGCTGTTGGCGTTGTTGAGTGTCGGCGGTGAAGGCGGTGGGAGGCGGGGGGAGAGGGAGGAGGAGGAGATCGCCGAGCTGTATCAGCGCACGCTCAGCATCCGTCCCAAGCTGATCGAGTTGATTGGAAAATACTCGCAAAAGAAGGGTGAGAGAGGGTGTGCCCGCTTTGCATGTCATCACACACCGTACTGACACACTCCAGACGACTTCACACAGCTGAACGAAAAGTTCATCAAGGCACGACGCGACTACGAAGCACTCCTCGAATCCTCCATGTCCGCACCCCAATACCACCAGCAGCAGTATCCCATCCGCCAACGTCATCCATCGCACCCGCAGCAGCCGCCGTACGGTGGTCCGCCGCAGCCACCTGCCTACCCGCCACAAGGCTATCCCGCGCCGCAGACCTACGCCGCGCAAAGCCAGCAACACCTCCCACCGGCACAACAAGACCCCCAGCGCTTCTATTCCCCATCCCCGTCAGAGCCTCCAGGTCAAGCCGGTCCCACCTATGGCTCCGCGTACGCGCCTCAGGACGGTCCGCCAATGCCGGCCCCGAATGGAGCGGCTGCGCCTTTCCACTTCATCCCAGGGGGCCTGCCAGCGCCGGCCCCGCATCAGCAAGGCCCACCGCCTGCACAAGATCACCAAGTCCGACGCAAACCGAGTCCCGGTCAGCTGCCTCCGTCCGCTGGTCCGGGTGGCCCATACGCCGCACCCCAAGGCTTTCAAGGCCAAATAAGACCGAACAGCATCCACACTCTGAATTCCGGTCAACCCCAAGAACTTGCCACCGGCGGTTACGAAAGTCCCATCGACAACAGACACTCCTATGCCGGCTCTGGCGGCTACGACTCCTACCCGCCTCAACCTGTGGTCGCTGCACCCGCGCCCCCACAATCTCAACCGCCGTCCGACCGCGACGGCCTCCCTTCAGCCTCGCGGCAACGGACGCATTCTTTCGAATCATCCACTTCACTATACAGCCGGCAAACTGCGGAAGGCCTGGGCGGCCCGCCACAGTCTGCAGGCGGTCACGCGCCGCCTCCTCAGCCAAGCGGGCCACCGCCGGGTGTGCCGGGGCAGGGGCACCAAGTCTACCAGGCGTACCAGCCGCAGCAGCAGAGAGCGGTGAGCGGTGGGAGTGGTGGGGATCCGGGGGACTTTTACCGGTAATCTGAGCATGGTGTGGGGGAAACGAGGGGCGGGCGTGGAGTTGGAACGGCACATCTGAGGGAGCTGGAGGAAAAGGAAAGTGGTTGATATCACGAACGCAGCCTATCCCACACACTGACTTCTGGTCGACCGGCATGAGCTTGCCTCAGCATAGCTGCAGGCTCGAAGGCACCCCAGAAGCAAGCACCTCGATCTTTGCTACCTTTCACTTCTAGGTTGGGTTGAGGATACCTCAATGTCGTCCTATCGACAGAGTCCGGAACAGATCGCTTTCGCCTCTCATCTCGAACATCCTGCCAACCCAGCCACGCCCATGACGAGCCACACTCAACCAACCTCCTGTCCCATCCGTGCTGGGACCGCACCACCATGTCATACCCACATGCGCTTTGCCGCATTTGACTCAACATCACGACCCAGAATTCCCATGATCAATGCTCCCCTCCTTACTCAAGCAGAAATCCAACTGATTCGCGCTCTGCTGTCGTTGCCATTTTCCATGCCCAGCATGAGAGTCGGCGTATGCGTGGCAAGTGTCGCGCGTGTTGACGACATTGGTTTGGAGCAAGCAAGGTGAGGCAGCGGCGTGGGTGGGGAGGTCGCCGTCCGCGGAGACTGATCTGGCTAGGTGGAAGGTGGGTATGTTGACGCTGAGGGGGTTCCATGTTCAGAGCGATTATGGGGGCGATCAGGAACGGGGTTGATGAGGTCGTGGTTGTTTGTACTGTTTCGAGGGGCGAGGTCTGACCGACCTCTCGGATCTCCCGTGGCGTGTGCGTGTTGACGGTATCCGGGTGCCGAACATGTTCAGGATAAGGTCTCGCCCATCATATCGCTCTTGCCACCAGTAAGTCGTCATCCTTGGCTGATCTGACAGAACATGATCAGGCCAAGCGTCAGCCCACCGTATCGCTCGTGCCACCCGTAAGTTGTCACCCTCGGCTGCTAATCCGCGGGGGCGACAGACGTCCGTCGCGATACGCAACGTTGGGGACTCTGTTTCACAGCGCCTCGGGCCACACACCGACAGCCATGACCAAGTTGCCAATGCACTGATTCCCGACAACGAGCTTGCGCCGTTCTCGACACCATACAACTCATCGCCCCGCGGTTAAGATTGCAAGTTTGTCCGCCAATCGACTCATCATGCGAATCGGAATGCTCTCTATCAAGCGCCCTCAGAAGCACGTGTGTTCGGCTGTCTCAGTGTCGGGAACAAGAGCCTACTAGTCTGGTCCCGGCCCGATGATCACCGACGAGATACGAGAAATGGTAGCTGCGTATCCAATCACCGTCGTACTAGTCTTGGGTAACCCAGCAGTGTCTCACACCAGCAGCAGACATCGAAGGTTGTCGACTAATCCACAACGTAAAGTCTGACACAGTGGCGTCGACGTCAAGAGCAGGGGTGGTGAGGTGAGCGCATGTTGTCGTGTCGTTCGGTGGGATCTTCCAGGCCACGGAAGTGCAAAGTCGAAATGACGGGCTCGAGACTACAGTTGGATGGATTCCAATCAGCGAGGGAGGTCTATACCATCATTTGACTTTTCTCTGGCGTCTCTTGCTCTTCAGGGCGCTGCTTGCGACCGGCGAAACCCACCATCAATCCAAGCTCCAGCAACTCGCGCCTCCCCGCGACATGCTCAGGATGAAGTCCGCCATCACCACCGCCATCCTCCTCTTCACCGCTCGCATTGCTGCCGATGAGGACGATAATAGCCGCCACCACTCGTGCCACTGCCTCGCCGATGGCATCCAAAGCATAATAGACGACCACCACATCACGAAGACGGCTTGTGATTTCTACGCCGTCGCGCATTCAGGCCAAGGGATATACGTGGCCGTGGAAGGGATGTGCTCTACGGCGGGCGGGCTCGGCATCCATTTCGGCGACTTCAAGTGGTGGTGCGCTGCTATGGGCGGCGCACCGGGCTACAACCCGATCTGCACGGCGGACTGGGAGCAGAAGAAAGACGGGAAGATTGGTGTCGACTGATCGGGCTTTCGAGTCACACTTGACGCGAGGTGCTTTCCACTTGACGAGGGGTTGTGGCGCTCTGGGAGTAGAGCCAAGGACAGAGGAGGTGAGATGAGGTGTGAAGGCTGCGGGGATGACTGCCGACAATACGAGAGAAGAAGAGAAGGCGGGGGAGGAGATGGTCGGCAAAGTGTACGGTCATGTAGCCTACAGAGAAAGTGCACTGGTATAGGCTACTGTGGAAGCCGCACTCAGGTGCTAGGATGTCCGCCTCGTTCCTCCAGACCGCGCGATCATAGCCTCGCGCTACGTGTTGACAAAGTCCCGGACCCCGTTGCGGCCGTCCGGGCCTGCCTCCCTGGCAGGACCGTCATGGGCCACTTGCAGCCCACTGACGTCCTCTCATCGCTTGCTCCAGCTGCTGCACGATTCTCCGCCGGGATCGGTGGGATCATCAGGGTGGGTCCGTCGTCGTTGCTGTCCTCTTTGACGTCCCTGCCCCCATAGTCGACGTCACACCCGCTTCTCAGTGCTTGGGCAGTTCTGTCGCAAAGCTGTACCATGCCGATGTACTCGTTTCGGCGATCTTGCACGATGGCGGGCGTGCTTCTCGTGACCTGAGCAAGGAACCACGGTGACGTGAGCTGGTTTCGCCTCGCGAGATTGCGTCGTTTCTTGCCGGTGCAGCGCCACCAGTCTCTGCTCCATGGCCTCCTCTAGCTCCGGAACCGCGGATCACCCGAGGGATGATGGATGCTTAGCGAGATGGATGCACGGCTCTTCCACCTGTCCAGCCATGTCTAGCGAGAATATGCCACCGTAAAGGATGCTCCAAGCACTGTCGGGATGCATCGGGAAGGCGCGGAGAGGAGAAGTGAATGGTCGTCCATCGCACGTGGTGGGAAGGATAATATGGGCGTGGACAAAGTGCCTACATGTAGGTCGGAGTAAGCTACATCCCCTGCGCATTTCATGGTGAGCTCTCTTCTCTTTCCACTTCCCTCTCTTCTCTCTTCTCTCTTCATCACCCTTCGCCCCCGCATTGAGCCACTGATCACGCACGTCCGGCCAAGATGGTGGGCTGGAAAGACAAAGGCAAAGCGAAAGCAGACCACGTCTTGGGTTTGATCCCCAAGGAATGGCGGCTGGACAAGATCCCTTCAGTCGAGGAGCAAAGAGACGTCACCGGTCCATATATTCAGCAATTCCTGGACAACAAAGAGATCGACATCACGGAGACGGATGCGATTGGCATCGTCGAACACACGACGTCCGGCCGCTGGACCGCCGTTGAGGTTGCCAAAGCCTTCTGCCACCGTGCAGCGTTGGCCCATCAGCTGGTGAATTGTCTGCACGAGATCTTTTTCGACGCCGCGCTTCAGAGCGCAGAGGAGACCGACGCGTATTTCAACGAACATGGCAAGCCCATGGGCCCTCTGCATGGTCTCCCAGTCAGCTTGAAAGACCAGTTTCATGTCAAGGGAGTGGACACGCACCTGGGCTACATCGGCTGGATCGGTACCTTCCGAGGCAGAGAGCATACCGACAACGATCGCACTTTCGAGTCCGAAATGGTCAGAGAGCTGCGCAGTCTCGGTGCAACGCTTTACTGCAAGACGAGCGTCCCGCACACCCTGATGTGCGGCGAGACGATCAACAACATTATCGGATACACGTACAATCCCACCAATCGCAATTTGGCCACGGGGGGCAGCTCCGGTGGCGAAGGCGCCTTGATTGCACTGCGAGGGAGTCCGGTGGGCTTCGGCACGGACATTGGCGGCTCGATCAGGATCCCGGCAGCATTCAATGGTCTCTACGGCATCCGACCATCGACTGGACGCTTGCCGTACGAAGGCATGGCGAACACCATGGATGGTCAGAACAGCGTTCTGTCTGTCGTGGGCCCTCTCGCTCCGTCCGTCGATGTTCTGCAATTCGTTACTCAGGCCATTCTTACCACCCAGCCATGGTTCCACGACCCCCTCGTCCATGAGATACCATGGCGCGACGAAGCGTATGACAGTATCATCGATCCCCTCAAACGCATCGACAAGCAGCTCTCCTTTGGCGTCCTCAAGCACGACGGCGCTTGTGCACCTCACCCGCCTGTCGCCCGCGCAATTGACATCGTAGTCCAAGTCGTCAAGCGTCTTGGTCACAACGTCATCGAGTGGAAACCCACACCCAACCACACGCACCTGGTCGAGATGTGCGGCAAAATTTGGGCATTCGATGGAGGCGCAGATTGCCGGAAAGACCTTCAACTTTCTGGTGAAGAAGCCGCGCCGCAATGTCTAGTGCAGGACCTGCCCCAAGCGAATGCGACGGACATCATGGCAACGAACCTCACGCATCGAGAGGCCAAGAAGGTATACATGGACTACTGGAACAGCACTGCTGAGGTGAGTGGGACGGGGAGGCCGGTGGATGCGGTGATCACGCCGGTGGCGCCGTTTGCGGCTGCTAGGCCGGGCCAATATAGCTACTATGGGTACTCGTGCTGGGTCAATACCTTGGACTATACGGCTGTAACGGTGCCGGTAACCAGAGTGGATAAATCGGTTGACAAGAAGATTGAAGGCTTCCAGGCTGTGAACGAGACAGATCAGAACACGCAAGACTCATGTGAGTTGTCGGGACCCTGTACGGCAGATATCGAGCTGACAAGAGTCCTGTCGCAGATGACCCGGAGGTCTATGACGGTGCACATGTGTGCGTGCAATTGGTCGGCCGCCGACTGGAAGAGGAGAAGATGCTCGCGGTGGCAAAGTACGTCGGTGCTGCCATTCACACTCGTACATAACCACCACGCCGATCAATTTTCCATTCACACCGCTCGCCTCATCCTTCTCTGCCCTTGCCGCAGCTTCTGGAAAGAGACTCCATCCGTTCCGCCCCACGACATTCTCCTCTATTCCCATCTCCTTCAACACTTTCTTCACAGACGCCCTGTTCTTTTCCACTGTCTCGCTTCTAGAGCATGGTACCCTGCAATCAGCGCCAGACACAACCTGTCTGCGCCCCACCATCTTGATCGCAGGTTGCAAACCCGTCTCCGCAGTCGCTGCGCAGTCCACCCAGAGCCTGCTCAACCCAAGAATGGTGGACCTTGGTCAAGGTGTCAGTAGCGATCTTGGAGGCTTTGCGACAATTGCGACAATGCGAGACCGAGTCCGGCCTGGTCGCAACAATGATGCATTCATCTCGCGCGATGTGCTGTTCCCCGGCCTAGTCTGCCTGCCTAGCAATCTACGACAGAGCTTCAGCATGCCGTAAAATTTATTCAAACAAGGTTCTAAGGCATAATCCTTAGAGCTTCTAATTACAAGTTTACTACTTTAACCTAACAAGTTAATTACAGATAGCATCTCAATATTTGTACTACTAGTAGTTACTAAGCAGACTATTAAAGCTTACCTTTCTCCTAGTAACTAGTATTTCTAGAGAAGTTAAGTGCTTATTATTACATGATAGGCTTTTCTGTAGTTTCTACTATATAGAGTAAGTAGTTACTTTTATGTATCTAACTTGTAAGAGCTAAATAGCCTTACTCTAGCTTCTAGTTACTTAGCTTAGAAGTTAAACTACTACTAAAGCATACTTTTGTCAAGTTCTAAAAGCACAAGCATTTTAGTAGTATTAATCTAAGAGGCTAGAAGGAGTCATGTGATACCCTAAGGATAGGCCTATAGAAGAAAATCTATTTGCCTTTATAGCTAAAGATAGCTTCAAGTAACCTTTAAGAATATTAACTACACTTGCCTTGTACTATCTTGTTAGCCTAACAGTCTACTAGCTAAGTAGAACTTAGAACTTAGACATATTATAGAATCCTATACCTAGGATTACATTTAAAAGGAGGAATTAGATTAGGCAAGGATTATTCTAAGTAATTAGAAGCTAATAAATCCTAAGTCTCTGTTAATAATAGAATGATATGTCCTAGGTCTAGTTCTAAGTAAGCTTAGCATAGTCTGTAATATGCTAGAGTATGTAGGTACTAGCTATAGGCTTAGTATTATGTAACCTCTTAGATATTAATATAGTTAATACTAGGGGGCTATTAGAGCTACATAGGTTCTAATGCCTACCCTTAGTATGTAGTAACCCTACTACACATAGCAAGGGGGTCCTTCGTATATACATTAGCTTGTATGTTATCTAAGTAGGATTAATGCTTGATATAAGATGCCCCTATGTCGCTAACCCTACGGTACCCCTACAGGGTTAGGCTTAGACTGTCATAAGGGTAGGTGCCGATAGCAGGAAGGTAACTAGGTGTTAGACTCGCAGAGCTATGAAGAATATTGACAATAGCGGTTAACCTTGTAACTAACTATCCCCTAGGGAAAGGGAATTAAGAATTAAGCATGAAGCTCCTAACTACCTGTCCTAAAGCTAGCCCTATATACTAGAGAGACAGAGCAGCTCTGTTAGATCTGTCGACAGACCTAACAGATCCGTGTCTGTAGATCTGTAGACTAACCCTACAGATCTAAGGGTCTGTTATCCCGTGACAGATCCCTTCTTCCTTGTAGGCCTATAGATCTGTAGACTAACCCTACAGATCCGGGGATCTGTCCTCACGTGACAGATCCTTTCTCCTATCACTATGCCTATGACTTATAGTACTCCTATAACAGTACTATGACTCATAGCACTTAGGACTCTCACGATCCTGTATCCTATAGTACTCTAGACAGTACTCCTGACACCTATGACATAGACATACTTTCCCTAATTAAGGGGCGTCAGGGGTTATAAGCACCTTTAGCGCTACCTGATACGGTTGATACTAGGGGGCTATTAGAGCTGCATAGGTTCTAATGTCTACCCTTAGCATGTAGTAACCCTACTATATATAGTAAGGAGGTCCTTTATATATATGTTAGCTTGTATATCGTCTAAGTAGGATTAATAGTTAATGTAGGATGCCTCTACGTTGCTAACCCTACGATACCCCTACAGGGATAGGCTTAGACATGCTTTCCCTAATTAAGGGGCGTTAGGGGTTATAAGTACCTCTAGCGCTACCTCTACGATAAGCAGAAAGTAGCGCTATCTTGTACCTATTAAAAGGTCGGATTACTCTGTTATACTACGAGATATTTTCATATTATATAGCATATATATCTATATTAGTTCTGCTTTCTCCCCCCTACTTTGCAGTCTAGTAGAGAATACTATAATATGTCTAGAGTACTACAAACTCATAACTAACATGTAGTAAGTACTATCCTAAGCGCCTGTAATAGCAAAGCTAGCCTAAGTAACTAGCCTATAGAAGTACCCCCTACAAGTAACACTATATTAAGCGACGGTTCTGCTAGAGGCTAATTACGTAGTAGACAAGGTAATAGACCCCCTACATAGGGACTATAGCTAACCCTAACTATTAACCTAGCCCTTGTAGCCATACTTGTTAATTAGGTTGCGAACTGCCTTACGAACTAGAGCTAGAGCCGCACCCCTTCTAGTAACGACAATAGCAAGGACGACAAGGACGTTACTATAAGTAGTACTAATAAACTAGCGGATGAAGAAATCTAGTAGGATTTCACGCTAGGGACCTGTAAAGACAACTCCCTAGTAGGCACAGACTCTCTATGTATGCCTACGAATCTAGTGCCTAAATTCGGGGCTATAGTAGGCTAACTAGGAGGCAGTTATAACGCATGTAACCTAAAGCCGTTTAAGGGAGACACCTTAAAGGAGGCTCGAACTTTCTTGTAGGCATGTAAGGTAGTTTTCGTGCTTAACCTACGCGGATATTCTACAGAGGGCGAACGAGTCGCCTTTAGTATGATGTAGCTTAAGGAGGATAAGGAACCTCGTAATAATTAGCATGAGTAGTATGACCTTATGCGGGTCTATGACAGAACGTATACATAGGCAGACTTTCGCTAGTTCTATGTCGACTAGGTCGAGGATCTAGGGAACTATGCCCTTACTATGTCTGTCGAGTATAAGAAGGCTAAGTAGGGGAAGGGACAAATAACCTCTAGCTTCGCTACCTACCTCGCTATACTCGAGAGACAGATGCTACCCTATACTAAGACATAACGCGTGTAGTACCTACTCGTTAAACTTGATGACAATCTTCAGAACATGATCATGACTTTTCATGAACTTCTGACAACTCGGCAAGACCTTGTGTCCCTTGCGACACGTATAGAGATTACCTTGAAGCAAAATAGGAAATTAGGCGGCAAGGACAATAAGCGTTTAAGCCCTAAGGACCTACTAAAGGGCCGCTATTACAAGCGCCCTAAGGGTCACGCCTAACGTAGTAGTTCATTCTAGAGGAGCAAGCCCTCTAAGCCTAAAGATAGTAGCAAGAAGCCTCTAAGTAGCTACTACATCTGTAGAGTAAGGGACTACTAGGCGGCTCGCTACCCTAAACGAAGTAATAGGAAGAAGGTAAGTAAGGTGTCTGAAACCTCCCTAGAGGGGAGGCGAAAGAAGGACAAGCCTAAGACAACCGAATAGCTATTACAGGTATCTAAGCTGTCTGTCGCTAATAGTGTAGACTTGTGGCCTACCTAGCGCCTATCTAGTACGGTCCGAGTTAATAGCTCGCTTAAGCTAGTAGACTATATGTTAGACGAACTTACGGAGGTTAACGTGATACCCTAGCAGGTAATCGTACGGCTCGGCTTAAAGCCGATCCTAGGAGCCCTGCTACCTACTATAAAGTCCTTTTAGGGCGAAGGCGTAGCGGCTTAAGGCGCGTATAACATGCGCCTCTTACTCGCGGACTCCTTAGGAGAAGTACGCAAGACTAATGAAGTCTTCTACACTAAAGATGTTCCTAATAAGGAGCTCCTACTTAGCCGCCCTTAGCGCTACAAGCAGGGAGTCGTTGTTAATAGAGCTACTAACAATTAGTTCTAAAGCTCTATAGGCGAAGTTCCTGTAGTAAGGATGCGTGATGTACATAGCTTCTACAAGGACATAAAGAAGGTCTAATGCGTGTATACAGTCCGCATACAGAACGTTAAGGAAGACGTTACCCTTCTGCCTAAGTTAGAGGAATATGCTAATATTTTCGACGTAGAGGCTACGGCCTATACCTAGGCCCTAGACGCGGAACATGCGATTAACCTTAAAAGGAGGGTTACAATCCTCTGTATTAACCTCTGTACCCTATGTCAGAATCGTAGCTTAAAACACTTCGAGACTACCTCTACAAGGCGCAAAGAAACGCGTGGATCCGACGAAGCGACAGCAAGGCTAGAGCGTTAGTTATGTTCGTCCTAAAGAAGGATAACACGCTCCGCCTATACGTTAACTATAGGGGCCTTAACGCGGTAACTTAGAAGAACCGCTGCCCCCTACTACTTATTAGCGAGACGCTTGATTACCTTAGTCGCGCCGCTATCTTCTTGTTAACTTGAAGGACGCCTACTACTAGATACTAATCCGAAAGGGCGACAAGTAGAAGACTACGTTCTAAATGTAGTACAGACACTTTAAGTATATAGTAATACTATTTAGCTTAACTAACGCACTAGCGATGTTCTAAGCGTATATTAACTAGGCCCTAGCCGGCCTCGTTAACACCTGCTACGTAGTATATTTAGACGATATACTAGTCTACTCTGACTTAAAGGAGGAGCATATTTAGCATCTAAGGATAGTACTCGAATAGCTCTACAAGTTTACTCTGTATGCAAACCTAAAGAAGTACTTATTCCTGACAGATAGGATTAAATTTCTAGGATACATCGTCTCTACGGAAGGAGTCATCATAGATGACTAAAGGGTTTCTGTAATCACAGAGTAGCTATAGCTAAGTACCCTCCGAGAAGTACTAGTGTTCCTAGGATTTACTAACTTCTATTGCAGATTCATACGATCCTACTCGAAGATCGTGGCTCCCCTCACGGCCCTCGCAAAGGGCGCGATTCGAGGAAAAAAGCTAGGGATAGTGCCTTAGGAGGAGGCTTAGAGCAAAGCTTTCTCTGAACTTAAAGTAGCTTTTTAAACTACGCCTATACTTTAGTACTTTGACCCTACTACGAAGATCCGAATAGAGACCGATGCTTCAAAATTCGTAATAGCCGCAATTATATCGTAGCTCTAGTCGCATAAAGGTAGTACGTAATAGTACCTAATTACCTTCTAGTCGCGGAAGATGCAAGGCGCTAAGCTTAACTACAAGACTTACGACTAAGAGCTTTTAGCTATTGTTAACGGCTTTAAGGAGTACTAACACTACCTCGAAGGCGTAGCGTACCCTATTAAGGTGCTTACTGACTATAACAACCTTCGCGGCTTCATAGGCGTAAAGCAGCTAAGTAGTTAGCAAGCAAGGTAGGCGACTTTCCTCGCTAGCTTTAACTTCGTTATCTAGCATCGTTCTAGAAAGACAAATTTAGCTAACAGTCCTTCGCGACAACTAGACTACAATACTAGGGAGCAGGGTAACTAATAGCTTCTCCCTACGCTACAAACGAAGCTTGTAGTTTAGATTAGCGATCTGTTGTTAGCTCCTCTTATAGGTCGACTACAGGTCTAATAGGGCCTCATAGCCTCCGCTAGCGACAAACTCTCCTATCTAGCAGTTATAGCGACTATGTCTAGCTTGATCCGTGCGGTAGTTAACTAGCTTACATGTAGTAAGTATATAATGTCTAAAGAACCCTTTAAAGAAGTCTCGAGACTTATTTAGCGGTTACAAGAGTAAGAACTAGAGTTGATTAATAAGGGTGTAGCCCTCTAGGATACTACAGGTAGTCTAAAGTACTAGACTAAGTTAGGCAACTTGTAGTACTTTAATAATAGGCTCTACGTACCCGCTAACTACGTACTCTGTTCGCAGCTCCTCTGTATTCATCATGACAATAAACTCGCGGGCCATTTTAGCGCAGAGAAGACAAACGCGCTTCTCGGACGTAAATACTAGTAGCTAACGCTAGAACAGGATGTCTCTAACTATGTCAAATCCTGCTAGACATGCTAGATTAGCAAATCTCGGCGCTATTGTCCCTATAGCGATACTTAGGCGCTCCTACTACTAGAGAGACTATAGTAAGACTTAACTATGGATTTTATTACTAATTTGCTACTAGCCAAGTAGAGAGGCAATGTAGTTAATGCTGTCCTTATAGTAGTTAACTAATACTCGAAGATAAATGTCTTTATCCTATGTACGAAAAAGTGCATAAGTAGCAAGCTTACGTGACTACTTTGTGACAAAGTTATATGGCGCTTCGGTGTCCCCTAAAGTATCCTATTAGATCGAGGTTCTGTCTTTACTAGTAAATACTAGCAAGAATTTATGTTTAAGGCGCATGTTAAGTACTACCTAAGTACAGCATTCTATCTACAGACTAATAGTCAGACTAAATGTATAAACTAGACTCTTAAGTAGTACCTTTAGTGCTACTACGCTAAGAACTAGGATGCCTAGGCTAACATAATTCCTATAGCGGAATTTGCAGTTAATAATAGCATGTATACTACTATGCGCGTGTTACTATTTCAGATTCTTTATAGCTTTAATCCGGAAATACACCTAGAACCGCCTTAGGACAAGTCTTCTAAGGAGAGGGTGCTAGCCGCCACGGAATTAGCGCGGCGTATGCGCAATGTACATTCGGTGCTAATAGAACACTAGAAAAAGGCCTTAGAATCCTAGATTAAACATAATAACGCCTATAGTAAACCGATGTAGTACGTAGTTAGTACGAAGGTATTACTATTAACAAAGAATCTTAAGCTAAAACTTCTAAGTAAGAAGATGACACTAAGGTTTGTTAGACCCTTCTAGATACGCGACGTAATAGGCTCGTAGGCATACCGGCTATCGTTACTATCGTCGTATTATGTGCATAACATCTTCTATGTATCTCTACTTGAATTATAGGTATAGCGTGAGGGCGAAGAGCCTGCGGATCTAATGCTAGTAGCAGAAGAGAACGAAGAGTAGGAAGTCAAGGGTATTAAGGATAGTATGTAGCGTAAAGGTATAACGTACTATCTAGTAAAGTAGAAAGGATACCTACCTAAGTACACATAATAGGTTCTAGCCGAAAACTGCAAGAACGCTCTAGAAGCTATTCGTGAATTCGAAGAGTAGAGGAGGCGTAAGCAGGGCTTAAGAAGGTTAATTCGTAGGAAGATAAGAGTTTCGGAGCAGAGTTCTTAACACATGTATGTAGTGTATAATGCGCGAAGTAACAACAAGAAACAAACGCCCTACTTATACATTATTGACGCCTAAAGGCATACCTAGAATAAACCTAAGGAGAACAAGAGACATGCTTAGATTAGCTTCGTAGCTAATGCTTAGCGACTACTAGTTAAGGGCTTCCTGACTAAACCCGAAGCAGAAGAGTCTTTCTTGTTATAGTCCGCTAAGGACTACCTACCTACACGGGGTCTACTAAATACCCTAAGGCAACTAGGAGTAACAGGAGTAGTAACGCCATAAAGAGAGGCTAGCATATTCTTCTTTAGTAGGTTGCAAGAGAGCTTGTCTTTAGAGCCTATAGTAGCTAGAGAGCTAGTAACAGCCTTACTACGCCTAGTCGTAACAACTACCTCCTCCTTATCCTTAGCATTAGAAGGCAAAGAGACTTAGGCGCGCTTGTAGCTATTACGCTCGGCTCTCGAGATCATCTTACGCTCCTTGACATAAGAGTCACCTACATCATTAGACTTAGTATCTCCCTTAGGCGTAACTAGTGTAGTAACACTACAGCGCAAAGGGATCACGTTAGGACCGAAGGTATCCTGGACATCGTCATTCTCCTTATCCTCAAAGATCTAGCCTAGAGGCTTATGCCTTAGCGTCTTAGCGGACGTAGTGCGGATTACAAGCAGGGAAGGTTTAGCTTCCTTGTCGCTAACCTCAATTTTAGCCCTAGCCTTCTTCTTCTTCTTAGACAGTAGCGTCGAGGCGGCGTAGGTAGCGGCGCTATAATGTGTTAGCTGTACGCACGCGACAGGATTCAAGTAAGTAAATTACGGCTTGATCCTTAGGACTAGCTTAGAGGCAGGCTGCCTCTCGGTACGGCGCTAGGGCGTAGCCTTAGCAGTAGGAACAGTGAATTTGTCATAAGGGTAGGTGCCGATAGCAGGAAGGGGATTAGGTGTTAGACTCGCAGAGCTGTGAAGAATATCGACAATAGTAGTTAACCTTGTAACTAACTCTCCTCTAAGCAAGAGAGGATTAAATTGAGATTAAGCACGAAGCTCCTAACTGCCTGTTAGAGTTCCTGTTAGAGTTTAGCTTTAGGATTACCTACTACCCTAGTAAATTAAACACTTGTGTAGATATACTTATAAGGCGTACGTAAGACGCCCCTACGTAAGAAGTACTAGCATGAAGGGATTAGATTCTCTTGAAGCCGGAACTAGTAGTGCTATTCCTAGAACACATTGTAAAAGCTTTACTACTTAAAGTAGCCCCCCGCGAGATCAAGACAGCTAAGCAGGAAACGTCTTCGTATAAGCAGATAGCTAAAGCGTAAACCTAAGTACCTGCGTTAGTAAATTAGCAGGTTATAGGGCCCGCGACTATTAAGAGTAACGCTGAAGGTAATAGCATAAGGTCCGCCTTGCATAACAGGCAAGACGTTAAGCTCGCGGTTAGTCGCTACAAGCAATACTAGGATCTGATTACTATACTTAGGGGACCTACAGAGATAGTAGTACCCCCTATCTTCTAGCAAGTCTAGGTTAATCCCTAACATTGTAGTATGCGAGATAGACATGTATACGTGTATAACTAGATGTAGGTACTAGACAATCTAAAGTTACGCCTTAAGATTCTTCGTAACTACTACTACAGCCTAGCGGTAGGGCACCTAGGCATTACACGCACGCTCGAGTTACTAAGACTAAGCTACTACTAGCTACAAATGACTAAGGATGCCCGCAGGTTCATTTGCAGTTGTTAAATGTGTAGGACAACTAAGGCCTCCTGACAGTCCTATAACGGCCTTTTGTAGCCCCTACACGCACTATATCGCCCTTAGACAGATATTACGATTAACTTTGTAGTAGAGCTCCCTCTAAGCTATTCCTTTAAAGGCATGACATACAAGAATGTCTTAACTATAACTAACTGCCTGACAAAGGAAAAGCATCTAATCCTAGCTAAGTTAATAACAGCAAGGGTACTCGCGCGCCTTTTTATTTAGTATGTCTTTTCTAGGCACAGGCTACTAGAGTTAATTATATTAGACAGGGGGCCCTAATTCTTGTTAGCATTCTAGAAGCAAGTGTGTAGCCTACTACAAATAACGCGAAAGGTATTAACAGCCTTCTACCCTAAGACAGACAGCTAGCTAGAGCGTACAAACTAGGACATAGAGTAGTACCTAAGGGCCTTTATTAATTACGCTTAAGACAATTAGGTTAATTAGCTACCTGTTACTAAATTTGCTTTAAATAACTATGTTAGTAAAAGCATAGGGGTAACCCCCTTCTTTGCGACAAAGGGCTAATACTTACGCTTTACAAGCAAAATTAAACTAACAAGGGTACTAATGTATACGAGAGGCCCTACGAAGCTAGACGAAGATTAAGTACGTAACTTTGCTACTTAGCTAGCAGCGTTACATAAAAACCTCCGCTACATACTAGTCTTAGCGTAACAAAACCAAGCAGATATAGTAAATACTACATGCTATATTACCCCTTAATATAGCAAAGGTAATAAAGTCTACGTGTTAATAAAGAACTTTGACATAGCTTGTCTATTAAAGAAGCTAGACCGCAAGTATACTAGCCCCTACAAGATCTCTAGGGTCTTAAACAACAGCGCTACTTACTAACTCAAGTTACTAGATACCCTTTACATACATAATGCCTTCTACATGTCGTTACTCTAACTAGTAGATAACTACCTACTACCTAGACAAATAGTTAAACTACTACTACTAATTGAAGTTACTAATAATAGCGACTAATACAAAGTTAAAAGGATACTTGACATAAAGCTAGTTAAGTAATAAGGTAAAGTAGCATAAGGGTAGGAGAGAAAAGAGTATCGGAAATACCTAGTAAAGTAGAAAGGTTACGACAATCTGTCTGATTGTACTTAGGAACTAGAGGATAAGCTAGATGACTACGAAGAGCTACTACGAGAGTATTACAAGCGATACCTACTATTAATACCTACAAGGAGAGCGCTAGCCACGTCTTCGTCTTTAATGTTAATGTAGTTGCTATTACCCCTAGAAGAGCCGGTGTCGTTGCTAGTGTCAAATCTGCTAACAACTAATGCTACCTATTAACAGCACGTTCTACGTAGTGCTATAGTATAGTTGCTAGTCTTATAGCTGCTCGCTACCTTACTAGTTAATTCTTCAAAGACGATACTTGCTACTAAATTAACAGCTACGCGCAAATAAACGGTTCCTCGTTAAGCGGTCCCTCTAGAGCTCTACGTAGCTACGCTTGTAGTAGATATAGATATAGAGGATGACATAGTGTTACAGATTACATGGCGAGTCTCAGAGGACCTTAACACCTTAAAGGGAGAGGTAATGCCATAGTTTACTACCCTTACCCCTACTCTGCAACTGTCCTAAGTTAGTCTAGATAGTTCCGCTATGTTCCCTAAGTTATGCGGTCCCTACTTAGTGACTGCATTCTTAGACTCTCTTTCTTACCTTGTAGACAGTCTTATGTATTAACGAGCTTGTCCCTTACACTATACTTCTTTATTAGCTAGTTCTACTATATTACTTATAGCTACATCTTTGCTATCTCTGCTATTATCGCTACTAGGAGGGGTTTAGTCTTAGCTGCTATTTATAAGGCAGTTTGCGACCTGTTTGACAATCATGGCTATAAGGGCTAGGTTAATAGTTAGGGCTAGTTATAGTCCCTATAGAAGAGGTACATTGCCTTCTCTACTATGTAATTAGCCTCTAGCGGAGCTGTCGTTTAATATAGTGTCGTCTTTACCTAGTAGTCCTGTAGGACGACTACCCTAGTTACTTAGTCTAGCTTCATGAGCATAGTTGCTACGAGTAGTACTTGTAGCGCACTATTTACAACTTTAGGGTACTCTAGACCTGTTATATTCTCTGCTATACTACGTAGTAGGGGGAGAGAAAGCAGAACTAATATAGATATAAAGCTATATAATAATGAAAATATCTTGTAGTATAACAGAGTAATCTGACCTTTTAATAGGTACAAGATAGCGCTACTTTCTGCTTATAACAGAGGTAGTGTAGGAGGTACTTATGTCCCCTTACGCCCCTTAATTAGGAAAGCATGTCTGTGCCTAATTCCGTAGGGGTACCGCAGGTCTTAAGAGACCCTATAGGGTTACTATAGAGAGGGTAGCATATAGGATTATTACATCCCTATGCTTAGGTAGTAAGCCTATAGGATAAAGGATATAAAAGTTAACGTATAAATAGACGCCTGCTATAATAGATAGGGTCTGTAGCATGCTAAGGATAGTATACTAGAGTGTGTTTAGCTCTAATAACCTCTAATAGTATTAACTGTATTAAGTAATTACTATTACTATTTACTAATTAGTAATTAGTAATTACTTAGATCCTTAGATTTATAGTATACTAAGTATCTATATAAGAATCTAGCTAAGATATAGATAGAAATAAGTAGCTAGAAGAAGAGAGAGACATTCAGATTTAAATTAGAAGAATTTATAGTGACAACTAGATTAAACACCTTACTTAATATAAAAATCCCCTTCTACTAACTTAAAACTACTACTCTCTACCTCTATAGCCTTCTTTTTAACTCCCCTAGAGCTGAGGTAAGCTAAAGGAGATAGACTACTATCTCTTAGATCTTTAAAAAGATCTATATCTTTATGATTTTTTATATCTCTAATAACAGAGATCTTTTTACAAGAATAGAACTCTTTATTAAAGATATTAAGACTATTAAGATAATAGAAGTTACTCTCTATATAGTACCCTTTAAGAAAAAGATAATTATCCTCTATAAGGTAAGCTTTCTTTATATAGCTCTATTAAATAGTAGATAGCTTAATAAATACTAAATTGTAATGTTTTACTTAGGACTTTTCTAACTCTTCTAGCCTTCCTTACCTTTCCTCTCTATATATCTTACTTATTACAAGTTTAATAGTATAGTCTATCTATCTCTATATTACTAGCTCTAAACTCTAAGTAAGCTTTATATATAAGAATTCTTAAATATAAGAATATATATACTTAAAATAGTAGCATTTTATTACTTTTTTACTACTAAGTAATTAATAATTGCTAAAATACCTTATATTACTAATATTAACTTTATTCCTACCTATTACTATTAGTATTAGTATTAGTATTACTATTACTATTACTATTACTATTACTATTACTATTACTATTACTATTACTATTACTATTACTATTACTATTACTATTACTATTACTATTACTATTACTATTACTATTACTATTACTATTACTAGCTACTAATTACTATTACTTATTACTATTACTAATTACTATTACTAATTACTATTCCTCATTACTATTACTAATTACTATTTGTCATAAGGGTAGGTGCCGATAGCAGGAAGGGGATCAGGTGTTACACTCGCAGAGCTATGAAGAATATCGACAATAGTAGTTGACCTTGTAACTGACTCTCCTCTAAGCAAGAGAGGATTAAATTAAGATTAAGCACGAAGCTCCTAACTACCTGTCCTAAAGCTATCCCTATATATTAGAGAGACAGAGTAGCTCTGTTAGATCTGTCGACAGACCCGACAGATCTGTGTCTACAGATCTATAGACTAACCCTACAGATCTAAGGGTCTATTATCCTGTGACAGATCCCTTCTTCCTTGTAGGCCTATAGATCTGTAGACTAACCCTATAGATCCAGGGATCTATCCTTACGTGACAGATCCTTTCTCCTATGACTATGCCTATAACTCATAGTACTCCTATAACTATACTATGACTTATAGCACTTAGGACCCTCATGATCCTGTATCCTATAGTACTCCGGACAGTACTCCTGACACTTATGACACTATCCCCCTCTTAGCCTAGCTCGTCCCTAAGCTACCTTATTAGTGCGGGGTTTCTCTTGTCACTTTTTTTACGCTATGATGTCTTCTCTTTCTACATTACTGCCTTGTGTCATTCTAGACACTAACGCCCCTTTAACGTAGAAACGTAAATACCGCGCGAATCGAATCTATCGTTAGGGCTAGGATAGCATAAAGTCCTGCACTTAGTGTCAAGAATTAAAACTCGTTTGTCAGGTATACATTTCCTTAGGGAAATGTTCGTAATGTCACTTTAGCAACTGTCGGAGTTGCAATGCGAAGGTGACAGAGGTCGAATAGAAGAAGTTAGGCGATTAGCAGAAAAGACTAATTGCTAATCTCGATCGTGTAAAGGCAGTCCTAGCCAAGGCTTCGTAGAAGATGATAGAGGCGCATGCAAAGGAGATGCGTCTTCGAAAACAGTTAGACGTAGTTGACTAGGAGGTCGAGGATAGTCGCGCTCTCGAGGAGCGTGAGATTAGGGAGGATAAGGCTAAGGAACAAGCTCTCTCGCAGGCTAGGTTTCTCCTTGACCTAGATCCTTCCGCGGGTCTCGCTCTTAGTCCTACGACATAGAGCGCAATAGAGGGTTTCGCTAACGCCTCATATTAGGGTTTCCTGGATGGCGTGATAGCCGAGCCGGTCGATGGCGTCCCGCAGGAGTCTAGTCGTGGCTTAGGATCTTCTTCCTAGGTTCGTTCCTTTCTCGAAACTTCGTATCTTTTGCTAATAGTTTCGCAGGTATTCTAGGGGTTCCTAGGTGTTCTCGGTACTCCTATATCCTTCCTATTTTACTAAGTACTCTCGCTGTCTGTCCCGCTAGCGAGTGTTAATAATCCTCTCGACAGTGTACTCTAGTTCTTCTACTTTAGGGTCGAGTAGTAAGGGTTCTGATTGCAATGCGGCGCCTAGCGCTACTTGTTCTAGCAGAGAGACATAGAACACCGGGTGTATTCTTATCTGCTCGGGTAGCTGTAACTCAAAATTAACTAGTCCCTTCTTAGCCTTGATCCTAAATAGTCCTAGTTTTACAGCGTCTAGTTTTTTACTCAGCTTGTCTGATTTGATGTGACAGCAGAGGAGATATACCTTGTCCCCCTCCTTTAGAATTAGTCCCTTAATTCTCTTACAATTCGCGTACTATGCTATGTTCTACTAATAGAACTATAGGTCGAGTCATGCTTCTGTTTGTAGTTAGCGTAGATGTTCTACTCGTCTGAGTGCTACTAGGTTCGGATTACTAGCTAAGACGTCCGGAATGTCTCCTATAGCTGATCCATACGCCATCTGAAATAGCGAGAGTCCTGTCGACTCTGCTAGCGTACTATTATACGCGAGCTATGCTATTAGCAACAACTCTACCTAGTTATTCTGGTCCCTATTCACATAGGATCCAAGGTACTATTCTAACGTCTGATTTAGGCGTTCTGTCTGTTTATTACCCTAAGGGTAGAAGGAAGTACTTAGTCAATGTTTGACCTAGAATTGTCTCATTAGGGCTCTCTAGAAGTTAGAGGTAAACACGGATCCTCGATCTGTTACTAGGTCCTGTAGCATGCTATGTAGTGCTACTACCTATTTGATGAAGACATGCGCGATATCTTTAGTCTTAAAGTCTTTGCAGTAAAGGATAAACTTCCTAAACTTAGTAAATCGGTCGACTACTACCATGATCCCGTTGAAGAACTCATTAGTAGCGGGTTCTCTCGACTAAGGTAGTTTAACGATAAAATCCATGGCGAGCGATTCCTATAGCCGTTAAGGTACCTTAAGTAGTCGTAGTAGCCTATACGGTTTATGACGGTCGTGCTTACTTTGTTAGCAAGTTATACATCGACAGACGTAGTCCTCGATTACCTTGCTTATCCTAGGGAAGTAATATTCTTGTCAGAGAATTTGCTTCATTTTAGACACTCCTAGGTGTCCTGCCTAAGGTACGTTGTGTTAGAGGCGTAGTAGTTCTAATTGTAAAGACGTTAGCACGTATACTAATCCTTAAAACAGAAGGATTCCGTCTTCGTCTTCCTAATCCTCCTGTCTATTAATGTCATTGCGGACAGCGAGTGTAGTTAGGTCATGGATTAGCGCGTTCTTTAGGTCGTCCTAAAATCTACTAGTCTATGTGACAGTTGTAGCTACGAGTTAGTTAACCTCTAGCGTGCTATCGCTATTTTCCTAGAGAACAGCATGTTTCTCCTGCTTTATGCCCTTCATGTAGTCTGTCTAGCGGCTAAGTGCATTAGAGCGTGCGTTATCGGTCCCTTTGCGATAGACGATCTTGCAGTTAAAACTAGAGAGCTTCTCGCTCTACTAAACCTGTCGTCAGTTTAACTCTTTCGTCGTTGTGAAGTATCGCAAGTTCTTATGGTCTGTGTAGACTATGACCTAGTGCTTAGAACCTTCTAAGTAGACTCGCTAGGCCTTGTAGGCATCTACTATAGCTAGAAGTTCTTTGTCGTAGACGTCATAACAGAGTTCCGGTCTAGACAATTTCCTCGAGTAGTAGGCGACTAGCTGTAGTCATCTACTTAGTCCTAGTTAACTCAAGCATGCCCCGAGTGCTACGTCGGAGGCATCTGTTTCGACTATGATAGGCTTATCCAGGTCGAATACAAGTAAGATTAGCTAATCTGTAAATCGTCGCTTAAGTTCCTTGAAGGCATTCCGTTAGGCGTCGTCCTATACGAATAGTGTATCCTTCGTCGTAAGAGTCGTAAGTAGTGCCGTGATCTTTAAATAGTTTGCTACAAATCTCCTATAGAAGTTAGCGAATCTAAGGAAGGACTATACTTCCTTAACATTAGTTAGCGTAGGCTACTCTTTTACGACCTAGACTTTCTTAGTGTCTATCTTGATTCTATTCTATGCTACTACGTAGCTAAGGAATTATACTTCCTGCTTATAAAACTCGCTCTTCTGCGGCTTGACCTTTAGCTAGTAATCCTAGAGTTTCTGAAGTACCTTGCGTATGTAAGTCCTATGCTCTTCGATCGTCTAGGAATAGACGAGGATGTCGTCTAGGTATATAACTACAAAGACGTCGAGGTACTCTCGTAATACGTTGTTAATAAATGCCTGCTATGTAGCTAGGGCGTTTGTCAACCTAAATAGCATGACTATGTACTTATAGTGTCCGAACCTAGTTCGGAACGTAGTCTTCTATTCTTCGCCTTCCTTAATTCGAATTCGGTTATACACTCTAGGTATGTCGAACTTTAAGAACTACATTGCTCCTTGTAGGTAGTCCTGCAATTCCGAGAGTAAAGGAAGCGGATAACTATTCTTTATCATGATGTTGTTTAATCTACGATAATCTACGCAGAGTCGCTAGTTATCTTCCCCCTTAGGCACAAACAGGATCGGATATCTAGCTAGGGACTACGACTCGCGGATGAAGCCTTTCCGGAGGTTGTCTTCTAGGTATTTCCGGAGAATCTCTAGTTTCGCTGCTAATAACAGGTAAACTAATTGCTTCGTTAGTGTCTTGCTAGGGAGTAAGGGTATCCTGTAGTCCTACTCCTAGTGTTCTAGCAGAGCTTCTTAGTCGGGTTCTTCCTCAAAAAGAGTAGCAAACTCTTTATACTTATTAGGAACTATGAATTCGACCTTGACTTCTAATTGCGTTGCTTTAACCTATAGGACGTACACTTCCTGTTCTAGATCCTTAATAGCGGCTACTATCTCGCTTAAAGTTATAGCATATATTTCGATCTTGCCTAGTACGTCGTGTACTACAGGTAGAGGTATCGATCTTAAGAGTTCTAGGAACTAGATCCTCTCATTCTTCTAGTCGATATAGGGGTTAGCGTTTCTTAGCTATAGTAACCCTAGTACTACATCCGAGCCTAGTGACTCTATGATGTCGAACTAGAGCATCTCTTAGTAGCGTCCTATCCGCAGAGGCATTATCTCGGTCTCTTCGTCAACTACTCCTTAGTTGTATGTAACCGGCTTTCTATTAATCGCTTGTAGCGAGAAAGCATTCGTCTTTGCCTGTAGCTTTATCCTAGCTGTCCTAGCGAACTTAGGCGTCATGAAGATTCTAGTACATCCTGAATCTATTAAGGCCCTAGCTAGCGTTTCGTCGATATGTACCTATACTCTAAGGTTGTTCGCGTATCTGGCGCTAATCGCGGCACATCGTTACAGCCCTATCTAGTCTGTCCGTAGGTCTAATTCTAGCGGACCTCGTCGTTTCCCGAATAACTGTCTTCACGGACTAGTTCAGGGATCGTGCGGTCTCGGCTTCTTCTCTAAGCGTTACCGTTTTCTAGCCTAAGAGATCGTTCTCGTTCTTAGCCTCGCTGTTCCTACGCGTTTCTTGCGTACTCTATCTTTAAGTGATAGACTTGGAGTCGTAGCGCTCTTAGAATCTGAATACCTTCGTGGGTTAGGTAGCCTCCCTAGGGCTTGAACTCTACCCCGAACAGTATAATTTCTTAGACAACTTTCTAATGCGCGTGAGGTTAAGCTACGACTAGTAGTCTCCTTAAGTGTCGTCGCATACAGTCGGCTAGTTCGTCATACTAAAGCTAGTCGACGTGTTATACTCCATTAATCCATGGGCAAGCCTAAGCCTACTAGTTCTGTATGATTCGGATAATATTAAGTCTAATGTCATGTAGCGGCATAGCCTATCGCTCTATGCTCTCGTCTTCCTCGGAATCAGGAATGACGGCTTCAACAAGCTCGTAGTTATCGTCCGAACCTTCTTCTTCTTCTTCTAGTTCCTGTTGCCTTAGGACTATCGCACTAGAAGGTGTACCCCTTAGCGCATAGATCGACTATGCCTTATTTCCGCTAGGGTACTATCTAGAACCATCTTTATCACTCATGTGAATTCGACAATCGTCGTTATAGCACGTAGTCTAAGTAAGTGCGGCATAGTCTGGTTCTTAAGTAGCGGCAGCCTTTTGCTTAGGTGCTGTTGTTATTACGCGAGCCTGCTCTATCCTAGGCAGCTCTTGTCGTTGCTTCTTCGCAAAACATTCGCGGGAAAAGTGTCCTTTCTTTCTACAGTTATGGCACTTGAGATTACTCTTGTCAAATAGCTTCTTCAGACCATTCTAATTAGGAGAGCCTTTCCGCGGCTTTCCTTAGGGTCTATTCCTCGGACGCCCCTTAGTCGCATCTAACTCCATAGGTTAGAGACTATAGTAATTGCTTTGCCATTTCGGTGCTAATCGTTAGACCTTATAGTTAGCCTGTGCTAGCTTGCGATTTCTATGTTGTTATTCTTGCTGTCGTTCCTAGATGCGATTATCGATTCTAATCGCGAGATTGCTCATTTCCTTGAATGTCGTTAGCTAATCTCCCCGGGCAATTTCGTCTTTAACTGTCTCCTTTAGTCCCTAGTAGAACTAAGCGGCTAAAGCGTTATCATTCTAGTCGACTTAAGCAGAGAGGGTCTAAAAGTCCGCGTGGTACTTAGTAGCGGAACCCTTCTGCTAGATTCCTAGGAGAGCTCTCTTAGCCTCTTGTTACTTATTACTAAGCCTAAACGCTTCGCGTAATACCTTAAACAAGGACTTATCTAAGTTGAGAATCTCCCTAGTCGTCGTCTTCCTAGCTTTAGCATTGCTGACGTGATCTAGATAATCTGTTAGATGAGGCTAGATAAACTCGAACGCTAGTCCCTTCAGGTAAGAGACAATGTACATCATTTGCTTATGATATGTTATAAACTATTCTGTATCTACGTTAAATGCTAACTAGCATTATAGGATAAACATCTTGACTTGAGATTGTTGTCCTATAAACTCTGTAGGGCTTCCTATCTTAAAGCCGTTATTACCGTGTCTATTCCTAGTAGTTAAACCTGCGACAGATGCTAGAGCCATCTTGCTAAGGTAAATGGATTCGAGCTACTATGTGACTTAAGGTATAGCGGCAACTTGTTCTTGTAGTGTTAGTTAACTGTCGCTAGAACTTGAACTAATAGTTAAAGAACTACTTAACATAGGCGTATGTCAAGCACTCGACAAGTCTCCTGATGCTTCCTTAGAAGTAGTGCTTAAAATGTCATAAGGGTAGGTGCTAATAGCAGGAAGGGGATCAGGTGTTAGACTCGCAGAGCTATGAAGAATATCGACAATAGTAGTTAACCTTGTAACTAACTCTCCTCTAAGTAAGAGAGGATTAAATTGAGATTAAGCACGAAGCTCCTAACTACCTGTCCTAAAGCCATCCCTATATACTAGAGAGACAGAGCAGCTCTGTTAGATCTGTCGACAGACCTAATAGATCTATATCTATAGATCTATAGACTAACCCTATAGATCTAAGGGTCTATTATCCTGTAATAGATCCCTTCTTCCTTGTAGGCCTATAGATCTATAGACTAACCCTATAGATCTAGGGATCTGTCCTTATGTAATAGATCCTTTCTCCTATAACTATGCCTATAACTCATAGTACTCCTATGACTATACTATAACTTATAGCACTTAGGACCCTTATGATCCTATATCCTATAGTACTCTAGATAGTACTCCTGACACTTATGACACTATTCCTTATTACTATTACTAAGAGGAATTTTGTTTAACTACTATTACTATTACTAATTACTAACTCTAAAAGACATTGCTAAATTACTAAGATATTAGTAATTACTAAAATACTAGAAGTACTAGGCTACATTCTAGTAAGAAATTTTGGCCTTAGATAAAGGGGTCTGAGGTAGTATTACTGTCTAAGTAGGCTGTACGATAAGCTATGAGGGCACGACAATTTGAGGAGTTGCTACACGCTTTCAGGTAATTTTGCTGACAATTGACAGGCTTGTCTGTCCTCAAGATAGCATGTTGCTTCTAGTTCAGGCAATATCGAAGCCGCCGACAATAGCTCGATTCAGATGCATGGCAACACCTCGTTGTCTTAAAGTACCTGGCAACACGATGCCATTTTGCGCTTAAACTACATGCGCCTTCCTCTGAGACACAACGTGACATAGCGTCGTAGGTCGCTCTCTCGATTGATTGGCAGCCTCAGACACCGTTTCCTGTACATCTTCGGGGCTCGTCTAAGTCCCTAGTCGCTACGAGAACACATCGAGGCTAGGCAGCTCTAGTTCTAGGCAGTATCGACAGGGTTGATAAAAATGCCTCGTCAGTACTGACGACCGTCATGCGACCATGTTTATGCTATCGTCCCTACCTGTAGCTCAACACTCAAGCCGCCACCGAATTCGCCATGCACACTGCTACCGCACTCCTCAGCGTCTTTGCTGCTTCTGCTCTAAGCAAGCCGCTTGCACTTCCCCAGCAGGGCAAATGGGGACAAGTCGACGACAGGTACAGGTTGCAAGCAAACTACTGCAACTACGGCACTGCTGGTGACGGTGAGTAAAGCAATAGATCAGAGGTCAAGGCTTGCTGACCGTGCATCTTTGCTCCTAGGCACCTGTGAGAAGAATGGCCTCCAAACCTACTGCGTAAGTAAGCACAACTTTACCTCCACGAGACGCTGACCGGTCAGTGTATATACGCGGGAATAGCCATTGGCGATGCATTTCCTATGTGGAGAAACACGACCGAACTTCATCCAGAAATCATTAGTGAGCCTTCTATTCATAATGTCCTCAATTGGAAAAACATTGACTGACACTGGCGTATTTTAGGCAAGTCTGCAGATGGACAGTTGACATGCAACCACGACAAAATTGAGCCGGGCTACGTGATATGCGGGCTTCCCCCATGAGTGCGCAGCTTGGCCAGTATCTGTGACGGTACATCTCGCCTCTTCTCTACCCAGACGCGAACGTCAAATCATTTGAGCCCAGTTTTGCAGAGACGACACGCTCTTCGTTATGCTCTGGGGTTGTCATCGCTGATCCTGAAAAGAGGCTTGAGATCGCACATGAGCGGCCGAGGAACCACGAATCTTGCCCCCAGGGAATGCGAGCTCTTATATGCAGCGGTGGGAATGCATCATCAAGTTATACCCTTGCTTCGCGCTCTCTTCTGCTTTCTCCCCGGCCTGTGTCCGTATTGCACGTGACGTTCGAAAATGACGCTGCTTCGTTCAGGCGATGATTCCGCCTTCATATACTGTCTCGACCAGACTCGCCGTGAGAGACTCCCGTCTGCTCGGCTTGAGCTCAAGGTGTTTGCATGAGACGTCTGGGCGATGCAACCTCTTCAGACTCTCTGCGAAGGCTGGCTATGTCCTGCAGAAGGCTGTATCTGGTCGCATCTGACCGAGCCAGCTGCGTAGAGCAGACTGTCCATCCATCCGACAGATATTAGCATTGCTTTTGTAGACAATCGAGCTCTTTCTCAAGGTCTTCTTGACGAGGGGTTGACCGCTCTAGGGCGGCAACAGTCCGATTCTATCGCCATCTTTCTGTGGTCAACAGACCATATAGGTGCATCTTGTACTGTAACAGAGCACTACTATTAGTACTGTCTCGCTTGTCACTATTAACACTAATGGAACGACTAGATCGTAGAGGCTAGAGATGTAGATAGCATGGCGTATTAAATAGTAGTTTTGCTGTTACTATAACAGGTGTCAAAGGGAACTAAACAAATGCTATAAGGATGCTAGTAAAACATAATGTTGTTACATTATTGTCTTTTATATGTAGCGTGTAATACATGCGCCTAGCGTAGAATAGTAGATTACTATTCAGAAAAATCATGTCTATAGAGTTAAGAAGTAGAGTCTAAAAGATAGCTTAAGTATTAGATATAATATGTTATAGCTACTAGTAAGCTACTTACTATAGTTTTTATTTACATGTGTAAAAGTAAAATGTCTTGTTATTATTATGCTTAACATATAAATAGCAAGTATATAATTATATATCCTAAGTAAGGTATTAGACCTAATACTAACATGCTAGTTACTATAAGTCTTTATAACATAGTAGGCCTATAGTATAGAGAAGCATACTTAATGCTAATAAGGGAAGTAGTATTACCTCTATTATAAGAGCTAAATAAATCCCTTTAATTATTATTTACTTCTCTTTAATAGACCTTCCTATCTTACTATCCTTCTTACTTAGAAATCTTAACACTTACCTAAAATTCTAAGAATAAAGTAATAATTCTAATCCTAGATAGTAGTATATATATTTATATATAGATATTATATATGTCCTTTATACTAAACCTTACTAGCCTAAATGCTAGCTTAATAGTTAAGATTAAAGTAGATACTAATATACTATAATTTAATTTTCTAGCCTCCTTAAACAATACTATTTTTACCTTCTAGCTATATTCTACACCTATGTAAGTAATAGCTAATATCTCCTAGTCTAGCTAAGCTTTATTAGGTTTCCTAAGATATAGCTATACTACTATATTAGTGTTAAATTTAAGTAGTATATCTAGGCTAATAGTAGCTAGTATAGCTATAACTATGTCTTATATATCTATAACTACAAGCATTGCCCCTAGTTCCTACCTATATCTAAGCTATAGTAGTACTATTATACTTCTAGTTATAAACAATGTAGTACCTTACTTTGCTTATAGTTCTACAAAGATTTTTGACTTAGTAATAGTACTATCTACTTAATATAGTTAATACTATTAGGGGGGTAATAGAGCTAAACATACTCTAGCATATTACTCTTAGTATGCCCTAGACCCTGTCTATTATAGTAGGCATTACTTTATATGTTAACTTGTATATTCTCTGTCCTATAGGCTTACTACCTAAGCGTAGGGATGTAATGCTCCTATATGCTGCCCTCTCTATAGTACCTCTATAGGAACTCTTAAGCCTTATAGTACCCCTGTAGAATTAGGCGTAGACATGCTTTCCTAATTAAGGGGCGTTAGGGGATATAAGTACCTCCTATGCTACCTCTATAATAAGCAAAAAGTAGCGCTATCTTATACCTATTAAAAGGTCAGATTACTTTGTCATACTACGAGATATTCTTCTTATTATATAGCTTTATATCTATATTAGTTCTGCTTTTTCTCCCCTTGTTAAATTAAGGGCCTAAAATACAGGCAATAGATTTACGCATAGGAAGTAGCTACAGAATAAATATATTATGTTAGGTATTAGATATATATCGAATGTAATAGATAGAAGAGAAGAGGTAAAAATTCTTCTCTTCCTAGCTAGGGTCATATATCCCTAATCCCCTATGTCATGAGTGCTATAAGTTACGAGTACTATAGCCTAAGTCATAGCTGTTATAAGTACTATAAGTTATAGTGCTATAAGTTACAAGTATCATGAGTTATAACGCATGCATAGAAGAAAGGATCTGTTACGTAAGGATAGATACCTAGATCTATAGGATTAGTCTACAGATCTACAGGCATGCATAGAAGAGAGGATCTGTTATGTAAGGATAGATACCTAGATCTGTAGGGTTAGTCTACAGATCTATAGACATAGGTCTAATAGGTCTGTTAACAGATCTAACAGAGCTGCCCTATCTCTCTAGTATATAGGGATAGCTTCAGGACAGGCAGTTAGGAGCTTCGTACTTAATTTAATCTTCTCCTCTAAGGGGGATAGTTAGTTACAAGGTTAATTGCCTTTGTCGATATTCTTTACTACTCTGCGAGTCTAACACCTAATCCCCTTCCTACTATTAGCACCTACCCTTCTAACACTTTAAGCACTACTCCTAAGGAAGTATTAGGGGACTTGTCAAGCACTTAATATACGCCTATGTCAAGTAGTTCCTTAGCTATTAGTTTAGTCTCTAGCGACAATAGTCAACTAATACCATGAGAACAAGTTACCGCTATACCTTAAATTACTTAGTAGCTCGAATCCATTTACCTTAGCGAGATAGCTCTAGCATCTGTCGTAGGTTCGACTACTAGAAACTGGCATAGTAACAACAGCTTCAAGATAGGAAGCCCTACAGAGTTTACAGGACAACGATCTTAAGTTAAGATGTTTATCCTCTAATACTAGTTAGCATTTAACGTAGATACGGAACAGTTTACAATATATTAAAAGCAAATGATATACATTGTCTCTTACCTAAAGGGACTAGCGTTCGAGTTTATCTAGCCTTACCTATCAGATTATCTAGATTATGTTAGTAGCGTCAAAGCCAGGAAAACAACGACTAGGGAGATTCTTAACTTAGACAAGTCCTTGTTTAAGGCGTTACGCGAAGCCTTTAGGCTTAGCAATAAACAATAAGAGGCCGAGATGTCATGAGTGTCAGGAGTACTATAGGTTTCAGGATCATGAGAGTCCTAAGTACTATAAGTTATAGGTATAGTTATAGGAGTACTATGAGTTATAGGCATAGTCATAGGAGAAAGGATCTGTCACGTGAGGAGAGATCCCTAGATCTGTAGGGTTAGTCTATAGATCTACAGGCCTATAAGGAAGAAGGGATCTGTTACAGGATAACAGACCCTTAGATCTGTAGGGGTAGTCTATAGATCTACAGACATATATCTGTTAGGTCTGTCGACAGATCTAATAGAGCTACTCTGTCTCTCTAGTATATAGGGATAGCTTCAGGACAGGTAGTTAGGAGCTTCGTGCTTAATTTAATTCCCTTTCCCTAGGGGATAGTTAGTTATAAGGATAATTACTATTGTCGATATTCTTTACAGCTCTACGAGTCTAATACCTAGTTACCTTCCTGCTATTAGCACCTACCCTTATGACATTTTAAGCACTACTTCTAAGGAAGCATCAGGGGACTCGTTAAGCGCTTAACATACGCCTATGTTAAGTAGTTCTTTAGCTGTTAGTTTAACTTCTAGCGACAATTAACTAACACTATAAGAACAAGTTGCTACTATACCTCAAATTACGTAGTAGCTCGAATCCATTCACCTTAGCGAGATAGCTCTAGCATCTGTCGCAGGTTTAACTACTAGGAATAGACATGGCAATAACGGCTTTAAGATAGGAAGTCCTATAGAGTTCATAGGACAACGATCTTAAGTCGAGATGTTTATCCTACAATGCTAGTTAGCATTTAACGTAGATACGGAACAGTTTATAACACATCATAAGCGAATAATGTACATTGTCTCTTACCTAAAGGGACTAGCGTTCGAGTTTATCTAGCCTTATCTAACAGATTATCTGGATCATGTTAGTAACGTTAAAGCTAGGAAGACGACAACTAGGGAGATTCTTAACTTAGACAAGTCTTTGTTTAAGGCATTACGCGAAGCTTTTAGGCTCGGTAATAAGCAACAAGAGGCCAAGAGAGCTCTCCTAGGAATCTAGCAGAAGGGTTCTGCTGTCAAGTACCGCGCGGACTTTTAGACCCTCTCTGCTCGAGTCGACTAGAATGATAATGCTTTAGCCGCTTAGTTCTACTAGGGACTAAAGGAGACAGTTAAAGACGAAATTGCCTGAGGAGATTAGCTAACGACATTCAAGGAAATAAGCGATCTCGCGATTAGAATCAATAATCGCATCTAGGAACGACAGCAAGAACGACAACATAGAAATCGCAAGCTAGCACAGGCTAACCATAAGGTCTAACGATTAGCACTAAAATAGCGAAGCGATTACTATAGTCTCTAACCTATGGAGTTAGATGCGACTAAGGGGCGTCTAAGGAATAGACCCTAAGGAAAGCTGCAGAAGGGCTCTCCCCCCTAGAATAGTCTGAAGAAGCCATTTAACAAGAGTAATCTCGAGTGCTACAACTGTAGAAAGAAAGGACACTTTGCCCGCAAGTGTTTTGCTAAGAAGTAACAACAGGAACTACCTAGGATAGAGCAGGCTCGCGCGACCATAACGGCGCCTTAGTAAAAGGCCGCCGCTACTCGAGAACTAGACTATGCTACACTTACTTAGACTGCGTGCTACAACGACGATTGTTAAATTCACATGAGTAATAAAGATAGTTCCGGATAGTACCCTAGCTAAAACAAGGCATAGTTGATCTGTGCGCTAAGGGGTATACCTTCTAGTGCGATAGTCCTAAGGCAACAGGAGCTAGAAGAAGAAGAAGAAGGTTCGGACGACAACTACAAGATTGTCGAAGCCGTCATTCCTGATTCCGAGGAAGACAAGAGCATAGAGCGATAGGCTATGCCGCTGCATGACATTAGACTTAATATTATCCGAATCATACAGAACTAGTAGGCTTAGGCTTGCCTATAGATTAATAGAGTACAACATGTTAACTAGCTTTAGTATGACGAACTAGCCGACCGTATGCGACGACACCTAAGGAGACTACTAGTCATAGCTTAACCTCACGCGTATCAGAAAGTTGTCCAAGAAATTGTACTGTTTAGGGTAGAGTTTACGCCCTAGGGAGGCTACCTAACCTACGAAGGTATTTAGATTTCACGAGCGCTACGACTCTAAGTCTACTACTTAAAGATAGAGTACGCAAGAAACGCGCAGGAACAGCGAGGCTAAGAGCGAGAACGACCTCTTAGGCTAGAGAACAGTAACGCTTAGAGAAGAAGCCGAGACTACATAATCCCTAAACTAGTCTGTAAAGACAGTTATTCGGGAAACAACAAGGTCCGCCGGAATTAGACCTACGGACAGACTAGACAGGGCTGTAACGATATGCCGCGATTAGCGCCAGATACGCGAACAACCTTAGAGTATAGGTACACATCGACGAGACGCTAGCTAGGGCCTTAATAGATTCAGGATGTACTAGAATCTTCATGACGCCTAAGTTCGCTAGGACAGCTAGGATAAAGTTGCAGGCGAAGACGAATGCTTTCTCGCTACAAGCGATTAATAGAAAGCCAGTCACGTATAACCAAGGAATAGTTAACGAAGAGACCGAGATAATGCCTCTACAGATAGGACGCTACTAAGAGATGCTCTAGTTCGACATTACAGAGTCACTAGGCTCGGATGTAGTACTAGGGTTACTATGGCTAAGAAACGCTAACCCCTATATCGACTAGAAGAATGAGAGGATCTAGTTCCCGGAACTCTTAAGATTAATACCTCTACCTGTAGTACACGACGTACTAGGCAAGATCGAAATATGTGCTATAACTTTAAGCAAGATAGTAGCCGCTATTAAGGATCTAGAACAGGAAGTGCATGTCCTATAGGTTAAAGCAACGCAATCAGAAGTCAAGGTCGAATTCATAGTTCCCGATAAGTATAAAGAGTTCGCTACTCTTTTCGAGGAAGAACCCGACTAAGAAGCTCTACTAGAACACTAGGAGTAGGACTACAGGATACCCTTACTCCCTAGCAAGACACTAACGAAGCAATTAGTTTACCTGTTATTAGTAGCGAAACTAGAGATTCTCCGGAAATACCTAGAAGACAACCTCTAGAAAGGCTTTATCCGTAAGTCGTAGTCCCTAGCTAGATATCCGATCCTGTTTGTGCCTAAGGAGGAAGATAACTAGCGACTCTACGTAGATTATCGTAGATTAAACGACATTACGATAAAGAATAGTTATCCGCTTCCTTTGCTCTCAGAGTTACAGGACCGCCTATAAGGAGCAATGTAGTTCTCGAAGTTCGACATACCTAGAGTATATAACCGAATTCGAATTAAGGAAGGCAAAGAATAGAAGACTACGTTCCGAACTAGGTTTAGACACTACAAGTATATAGTTATGCCATTTAGATTAACAAATGCCCTAGCTACATGGCAGGCATTTATTAACAATGTGCTACGAGAGTACCTCGACGTCTTTGTAGTTATATACCTAGACGACATCCTCGTCTACTCCCGGACGATCGAAGAGCATAGGACTTATATACGCAAGGTACTTCAGAAACTCCAGGATTACTAGTTAAAGGTTAAGCCTTAGAAGAGCGAGTTTTACAAGCAGGAAGTACAATTCCTTAGCTACGTAGTAGCATAGAATGGAATCAAGATAGACACTAAGAAAGTCTAAGTCGTAAAAGAGTAGCCTACGCTAACTAATGTTAAGGAAGTATAGTCCTTCCTTAGGTTTGCTAACTTCTACCGAAGATTTGTGGCAAACTATTCGAAGATTACGGCACTACTTACGACTCTTACTACGAAGGATACACTATTCGTGTAAGACAACGCCTAACGGAATGCCTTCGAGGAACTTAAGCAATGATTTACAGATTAGCCGATCTTGCTTGTATTTGACCTAGATAAGCCTATTATAGTCGAAACAGATGCCTCTAACGTAGCACTTAGGGCATGCTTAAGTTAACTAGGACCGAGTAGGCGACTACAGCTAGTTGCATATTACTCGAGAAAGCTGTCTAGACCTAAGCTCTGTTACGACGTCTATAACAAAGAACTTCTAGCTATAGTAGACGCCTACAAGGCGTGGCGAGTCTACTTAGAAGGTTCTAAGTACTAGGTTATAGTCTACACTAACTATAAGAACTTGCAATACTTTACTACGACGAAGGAGTTAAACTAACAACAAGTCCGATAGAGTAAGGAACTCTCTAGTTTTAACTGTAAGATTGTTTATCGCAAGGGATCTAATAATGCACGCGCCGATGCACTTAGCTACTAGACTAATTACATGAAGGGCGTGAAATAGGAGAAACATGCTGTTCTCTAGGAAAATGGCAATAGCACGCTTAGAGTTAACTAACTCGCGGCTACAGCTATCACATAGACTAGCGAGTTCTAGGACGACCTAAGGAACGCACTAGTCTACGACCTAACTGCACTCGCTGTCCGTAACGACATTAGTAGGTAGGAGGACTAGGAAGACAAAGATAGAGTGCTTCTCTTCTAAGGGTTAGTATACATGCTAACATCCTTACGTTTAGAGCTACTACGCCTCTAACATGACATACCTTAGCTAGGACACCTAGGAGTGTCTAAAATGAAGCAAATTCTCTAACAAGAATATTACCTCCCTAGGATAGGCAGAGTAATTAAGGACTATGTCTGTTAATTTGTAACTTGCTAACAGAGTAAGCACGACTGTTACAAACTATATAGGCTACTACGACCGCTAAAGGTACCCTAATAGCTATAGGAATCGCTTGCTATAGACTTCATTGTTAAACTACCTTAGTCGAAAGAACCTGCTACTAATAAGTTCTTCGATAGAATTCATAGTAGCAGTTGACTAATTTACTAAGTTTAGGAAGTTTATCCTATACCGCCAAGACTTTAAGACCGAAGATATCGCACATGTCTTTATTAAATAGGTAGTAGCATTACATAGTATGCTACGAGACCTAGTAACAGACTAGGGATCCGTGTTTACCTCTAACTTCTAGAAGGCCCTAATGAGACAATTCTAGGTCAAACATTAATTAAGTACTTCCTTCTACCCTTAGACAGATAGACAGACAGAACGTCTAAATCAGACGTTAGAATAGTACCTTCGATCCTATATGAATAGGGACTAGAACAACTAGGTAGAGTTGTTACTAATAGCGTAGCTCGCGTATAATAGTACGCTAGCAGAGTCGACAGGACTCTCGCCATTTCAGATAGCGTACAGATTGGCTATAGAAGACATTCCGGACATCTTAGCTAGTAACCTAAACCTAGTAGCACTAGGGCGAGTAGAACACCTCTGCTAACTACAAACAGAAGTATGACTTAACCTGTAGTTCTATTAATAGAATATGGCATAGTACGCAAATCGTAAGAGAATTAAGGGACTAATTCTAAAGGAGAGGGACAAGGTGTATCTTCTCTGCTATTACATCAAATTAGACAAGCTAAGTAAAAAACTAGACGCTATGAAACTAGGACTATTCTAGATTAAGGCTAAGAAGGGACTAGTTAATTTTGAATTATAGCTACCTAAGCAGATAAGAATATACCCTGTGTTCTATGTCTCTCTGCTAGAACAAGTAGCGCTAGACGCTACACTACAAACGGAACCCTTACTACTTAACCCTAAGGTCGAAGAACTAGAGTACACTGTCAAGAGGATTGTCGACACTTGCTAGGTAGACAGACAGCAAGAGTACTTAGTAAAATAGGAAGGATACAGGAGTACTAAAAACACCTAGGAACCCCTAGAACACCTACGAAACTATTAGTAAGAGATACGGAGTTTCGAGCGAAGAACGAACCTAGGAAGAAGGTCATAAGCCACGAGTAGGCTCCTACAGGGCGCTACTAATAGGCTCGGCTACTACGCTATCTAGGAAACCCTAGTACGATATATTAGCAAAACCTTCTATTACACTCTATGTCGTAGGACTAAGCGCAAGACCTGCTAAGGGGTCTAGTTTAAGAAGGAACCTAGTCTGCTAAAGAGCCTGCTCTTTAGCCTCGTCCTCTCTAATCTTACGCTCCTTGAGAGCGCGACTATCCTTAGCTTTACAGTTAACCGCGTCAAGCTGTTTCTGAAGACGTATTTCCTTAGTATGCGCTTCTATTATCTTCTGCGAAGCCTTAGCTAGGGCCGCCTTCGTACGATCGAGATTAGCAATTAGTCTTTTCTACTAATTACCTAACCTCTTCTATTTGACCTCTGTTACCTTCGCGTCGTAACTTCGATAGTTGCTAAAGTAATAGTACAAACATTTCCCTGAGGAAATGTGTACTTAACAAACGAGTTTTAACTCTTAACACTAAGTACAAGACTTTATGCTTTCCTTGCCCTAACGATAGATTTAATTCGCGCGGCGTTTACGTTTCTACGTTAAAGGGGCGTTAGTGTCTAGAATGACACAAGGTAGTATAGTAGAAAGAGAAGACATTACTACGTAAAGGGATAGCAAGAGAAACCCCGCTATAATAAGGTAGCTTAGGGACAAGCTAGGCTAAGAGGGGGATAGTATTATGAGTGCTATAAGTCACGAGCACTATAGCCTAAGTCATAGCCGTCATGAGTGCTATAAGTCATAGTGCTATAAGTTACGAGTATCATGAGTTATAACGCATGTATAGAAGAAAGGATCTGTTATGTAAGGATAGATACCTAGATCTGTAGGGTTAGTCTACAGATCTACAGGCATACATAGAAGAGAGGATCTATTACGTAAGAATAGACACCTAGATCTATAGGGTTAGTCTACAGATCTATAGACATAGGTCTAACGGGTCTGTTAATAGATCTAACAGAGCTACTCTGTCTCTTTAGTATATAGGGATAGCTTCAGGATAGGCAGTTAGGAGCTTCGTGCTTAATTTAATCTTCTCCTCTAAGGGGGATAGTTAGTTATAAGGTTAATTACCTTTGTTAATATTCTTTACTACTCTGTAAGTCTAACACCTAATCCCCTTCCTACTATTAGCACCTACCCTTCTAACACCCTAACCTAAGTCAGAGAGGTCAGAGTTAGGGTCCTGCCTAACTCTAACTCCTACTAACTTAGTATAGCTAGTATGTAACTACCTATTACATTTTAATACTCCTACTTAGGCATATACTAGTATATTTAGTATACTCCTACTATCTTCTAATCTACTAACTAGTAAAGATGTTTGTCGTAGCATGCTTATACTACTAGAATAATGCTCTTATAAAAGAGAATAATGCGCTAGGGCATGTTTATTACTTACATGTTTACAAATTCATGTGTTTACTCTACTTTTATAGGTAGGTCTAACTTTATATAAAGTCGCTCTCCTCTTCTCGATTATCCTTCTCTTTCTTATTATCGTTAATTACTAACTACAGCTTCTCTAACATATTAACATAGCTCTATAGAGAGGTAGGTTACTAATCCTACTAGATAGTACTTTGTTTAACGTAAAGCTTACATAGATTATTAAGCTCTAGTAGGTTATCTAGTATAGTTAGCTTCTCTAACTATAGCTGACTTTTAGTAGCTCTGATAACTTAAGGCATCTAACTCTTAACCTTAGTAAGCTCTAGGTATGCATTTACTTCCTTCGCGAAGCTTATAACTTTAGCTACTTTAACAAGGTACTATCTTTGTTTAAGAACAAAGTAACATAGTACTATGTCTCTAATTAGATGTCATAGATTAAAGCACTATAGCCTGAATCCTAACACGCGCATAAAAGAAAGGATCTGTCACGTAAGAACAGACACCTAGATCTATAGGGTTAGTCTACAGACTAGCGGAGGAAGGATCTGTTACATAAGGACAGATACCTAGGTCTATAAGGTTAGTCTACAAATCTATAGACCTAGGTCTAACAGGTCTAGTAATAGGACTAACAGAGTAATTACACCTCTCTAGTCTATAGGAATAGCTTTAGGCTAGGTAGTTAGGAGCTTCGTGCTTAATCTTCTACTTTGTCAAGTATAGTTAGTTGTAAGGTTAATTGCTATTATAGATATTCTTTACTACTCTTCGAGTCTAACACCTAATCCCCTTCCTGCTATTAGCATCTACCCTTATAACATTGTAAGCACTACTTCTAAGGAAGTATTAGGGGACTTATTAAGCACTTAACATACGCCTATGTCAAGTAGTTCTTTAGCTATTAGTTTAATATCTAGCGATAACAGTTAACTGACACTATAAGAACAAGTTGCTACTATACCTCAAATTACTTAGTAGCTCGAATCTATTTACCTTAGCAAGATAGCTCTAGCATCTGTTATAGGTTCGACTACTAGAAACAGACATAGTAATAATAGCTTTAAGATAGGAAGTCTAATAGAGTTTACAGGACAACAATCTTAAGTTAAAATGTTTATCCTCTAATGCTAGTTAGCATTTAACGTAGACACGGAACAGTTTATAATACATTATAAGCAAATGATGTATATTGTCTCTTACCTAAAAGGACTAGCGTTCGAATTTATCTAGCCTTATCTATTAGATTATCTAGACTACGTTAGAAGCGTTAAAGCTAGGAAGACGACAACTAGGGAGATCCTTAACTTAGACAAGTCTTTGTTCAAGGTATTACGCGAAGCCTTTAGGCTTAGTAACAAACAACAAGAAGCTAAGAGAGCTCTCCTAGGATGTCATAAGTGTCATAGATTAGAGTACTATAGCCTAAGTTATAACACATGCATAGAGAAAGGATCTGTTACATAAGGACAGACACCTAGATCTGTAGGGTTAGTCTACAGATCTATAGACCTACATAGAAGAAAGGATCTGTCACGTAAGGACAGACACCTAGATCTGTAGGGTTAGTCTATAGATCTACAGACATAGGTCTACTAGGTCTAGTAATAGATCTAACAGAGCTAGCATACCTCTCTAGTAAATAGGAATAGCTTTAGGCTAGGTAGTTAGGAGCTTTGTGCTTAACTCCTACCTTCTACTAGAAGGGACAGTTAGTTACAAGGTTAATTGCTATTGTTAATATTCTTTACTACTCTTTAAGTCTAACACCTAATCCTATTCCTGCTATTAGCATCTACCCTTATGACATTTTAAGCACTACTTCTAAGGAAGTATCAGGGGACTCGTTAAGTGCTTGACATACGCCTATGTCAAGTAGTTCTTTAGCTGTTAGTTTAACATCTAGCGACAACAATTAACTGACACTATGAGAATAAGTTGCCGCTATACCTTAAATTACTTAGTAGCTCGAATCTATTCACCTTAGCGAGATAGCTCTAGCATCTGTTACAGGTTCGACTACTAGAAACAGACATAGTAATAATGGCTTCAAGATAGGAAGCCCTACAGAGTTTATAGGACAACGATCTTAAGTTAAGATGTTTATCCTCTAATGCTAGTTAGCATTTAACGTAGATACGGAACGGTTTACGACACATTATAAACAAATGATGTATATCATCTCTTACCTAAAGGGACTAGTGTTCGAATTTATCTAGCCTTATCTATTAGATTATCTAGACTATGTTAGGAGTGTCAAAGCTAGGAAGACAACAACTAGGGAGATTCTTAACTTAGACAAGTCTTTATTCAGGGTATTACGTAAAGCCTTTAGGCTTAGTAACGAATAACAAGAGGCTAAGAGAGCTCTCCTAGGAATCTAGCAGAAGGGTTCTACTATTAAGTACTATGTAGACTTTTAGACCCTCTCTACTTAAGTCGACTAGAATGATAATGCTTTAGCCGCTTAGTTCTATTAGGGACTAAAGGAGACAGTTAAAGACGAAATTGCCTAGGGAGATTAACTAACGACATTTAAGGAAATAAGTAATCTTGCAATTAGGATCGATAATTGCATCTAGGAATGACAGCAGGAACGACAACATAGAAATTGCAGGCTAGCGTAGGCTAACTATAAGGTCTAACGATTAGCACTAAAATAGCGAAGCGATTATTATAGTCTCTAAGTAATAGAGTTAGATGTAACTAAGGGACGCCTAAAGAGCGGACCCTAAGGAAAGCCACAGAAGGGCTCTCCTACCTAGAATAGTCTGAAGAAGCCATTCGACAAGAGTAACCTCAAGTGCTATAACTATAGAAAGAAAGGACACTTTGCTCATAAATGCTCTGTCAAGAAATAGCGTTATAAACTATAATAGATAGAACAGGTTCGCGCGATAATATTAGCACTAAAGCAGACAGCTACTACTACTTAAGTACTAGACTATGCCTTACTTACTTAGACTATTTGCTATAACAACAATTATAGGATTTATATAAGTGACAAAGATAGTTCTAGATAGTACCCTAGCTAAGATAAGGCATAGTCTATCTGTACGCTAAGGGGTATACCTTCTAATGTAATAGTCCTAAGACAATAGGAGCTAATAGAAGAAGAAAGTTCTAATGATAACTATAAGCTTGTTAAAGCTGTTATTCCTAATTCTAAGGAAGACGAGAACATAGAAAGATAGGTCATGCTACTACATGACATTAGCATCGATATCATCTGACTTATTTAGAACTATTAGGCTTAGGCTTACCTATAGATTAATAGAGTACAAGACATTAACTAGCTTTAATATAACAAGCTAGCTAATAGCATGCGACGATACCTAAGGAGACTACTAGTTATAGCTTAACCCTTACTTGCATTAGAAGATTATCTAAGAGATTATACTGTTCGGAGTAGAGTTTACGCCCTAAGGAGGTTATACCTATAAAGGTATTTAGGTTCTACAAACACTATAACTCTAGGTTAACAGTTTAGGGTTAGGGTTAGGGTTAGGGTTAGGGTTAGGGTTAGGGTTAGGGTTAGGGTTAGGGTTAGGGTTAGGGTTAGGGTTAGGGTTAGGGTTAGGGTTAGGGTTAGGGTTAGGGTTAGGGTTAGGGT